>PVQA01001299.1:0-18501 GCA_002980515.1 Fusarium burgessii | reverse complement strand
TCTGGAGATGCTCCCATCGACATATAAAGGCAACTAAGAGAATTGAAGATATAGTTTCACACATTATATTGCTTAAACTTCTGTGAAAAAAAAAAAGGTACTGCCACGGTCCCATCGTTTCAACAAGAGGTCAGCCAGCCGTGCAGCCAGCATGGGGCCCTCTTGAACGTTCTCTGATACTGAGTTGACTCCATCCCCTTGCTTTGTATCCCGGACTGGTTCCAAATTCTTCGTAAGCTGGTCTAACCGTTCCATAGGGCAGGATCGTTCACCACCTCTGTCGCGGACGGACTTCCGTGCTGCTTTCAGAGCTTCGATTGCCTTATCCAATTCAGAGTCTTGGTTTGAATGTTCGAAAAGCATTTGGAAACAGTATGAAAGGTTTGCGTATAGTTGTGGCCGGTCGGGATACTGAGGTGGCGTAATGCGAAGGGCTTCCTGCATGACTTGGATGGACTGCCTGAGGCTAGTTATGTCCGATGTCACCTCGAATCTCATCTGGAGAGCTTTTGCAAGCGCCAGATACCCCTTAACGCGGTCAGGATA
The DNA here is from genome assembly GCA_002980515.1 of Fusarium burgessii. Lineage (NCBI taxonomy): Eukaryota > Fungi > Ascomycota > Sordariomycetes > Hypocreales > Nectriaceae > Fusarium > Fusarium burgessii. Next base: position 17,955 of record PVQA01001299.1, on the reverse strand, counting down.
CGCAGTACACAGTGCTTGCTCATAGTTCTTGATAGACATATTCAAATCCAATAACTCGCGAGTCTTTGCAAACATCTGAAGATTCCACTCGCCAAGTTCGAACATAATTTCTGCATCTGGAGACTTTTCTTCCCAGTCTGGCATATCAAGAGCTTTGGAGACGTGAGATATAGCAAGCTTCATATCTTCAGTCTCACCTTGTTGCCCGAACCGAAATCGGTAAGCGAGACCAAGGGACATAAGAACACCTTGCAGACTGATCTCAGATAGGTGCTTTGGGCCCATCTCTGACGTTCCGATTGGGTTCAACATGTTGTTGCCAATCTTAATGCTGAGATCCAAGTCTGCGTTGTTGCCGGTCCATTTGTATCTTTGCAAACAATAGTGAATCATATTGTTAGATAGACTGGTGGAATGAAGTGATTGGCTGGAAATGTCATCAATGGCTTGTTGCGCGATTTTGATCGCAGCGCTCAGAGAAGCCAAGTCCCCTTTTTGTGCCAATTCGCAGGCTTGGTTGTTTTTCTGCTTAGCAGAGTCAATCGCCTGTAAGGCAGCTTCAGTAAACTGTCTGATAAAGGTCATCTACATGTCACATAAAACAGTGGACTTGGCATAGCATAACGTACTCGCTTATGTCATTTTTTCCATATCTGTTACCCTCCTCGTGGCTAATGTCTATGAAGCGAGTTTCAAGGCTCATCATGTATGAAGCAGTTTGGGGTTTGAATATTGTGTTTGGCCGTACTTCAGGTGTCGAAGTCAGACTGAGATACATATGTTGACTATGCTTGAAAATTCCATGCTACGTTTGCGTATCGAGACACTGTTTTCTTATGTCACTTCTCCTTTAGGCATCAGTCTTGTGTGCACTATTCATGTGCGTAATCCACTTGGCTTCACAGTATTCCATTTGCAGCCCACCAATTAGATGCTCACAATGACACCTACATAAAGTCCTATCATGCAAGATTTCCTTGTTTTTCATTCGCACATTGGAGATGCCATAATCCTGCATCCCAAATCAGTCCAGCCGTCTTGGCAGTATACAACCATCACCGGTGGCCAATCGAACATCCGTATCATACACCCGTTCAGCAATCTGGTGACCTACCTGCTGGGCAATGCTCAATTTGAGCTTCTATCACAGAGTTTTCTCTGTTGCGAGACTCACAGCCTGATAAGGCTCCCTGTAAAGAAAGCGTCACACTGCAACCCTACAGCCAGTGCAACATTGACGTTGAAGCCTAATTGCCCATCAGGCTGCGCAACCAACTACGTTGTCGTATGAAAGCCACTATGGATAACTTGACACGGTATGTAACCCCCTGCAAAACAGCCCAAACTGAAAAGTGACTGCTACATCCTTTTCGTGAGTCGTCGCGTCAGCACCAGAACCTGGTCATGCGGCTGAGTACATATAGAGGATCAATCGAGTTTTTCTCCATGGGTTGATGCAACAGATCTTATCAACATGAAATGAGGCATTACATTATTCTATGGCACAAGAGTTGTCGAAATTGGCGAATATACGTGAAGGAACATCATGTGACATGTTTGCTCTGACGTATCCTAAACAGATTCTTGCTGAGAGCAAATGGCGCGATGAACGGTCACGCAAAGAAAAGAAAAAAACAAATGCAAAAACGGGAATGCTTGAAATGGTTTGCATTATAAATGAAAACAGCAAAAAAGCAATATCCTGTATTTTACAGGTGGCGACTCTCCCGCCGGGAATTGAACCCGGGTCTCAAGCGTGACAAGCTTGCATACTGACCACTATACTACGGAAGACGAAACAGGCTTAACCTGCTGTAGTGAGAGGATTCGATGGGAGACTGATTGCCAATTGTGTATATATAGGTATGGTGAAATTACACGCAAGGTATTACATTGTTGCACACATTGAGATACACAGAAGCGCTTCGCCACATCTACCGCTGCTTATTCTTACAATTAATGATCTATTTATTACCCATTTCTAATCTGAAGATATGCATCTGCATTCATCACGAATTTTCGGAACGACGGCCCAACTGACCAACATCCCAGGTTCCAAATATGCTCCTTTCGGCGAATTAGCATTGCTCATTGCCCAGAGAACAAGGACGTACCTTTGCCAGATCCACGAGATCCACTGTTCCAGAGATAGGATTCGGTTTTAATGCATCTTCGAGCGGATAAGGCCACTCGCATCTGATATACAGGGACATATCGGCCAGCCAAGCCATGCGCTCTTGAAGTTCCGGGAACTGCACTACAAGCTCGCGAAATGCAGGCCAGAGCACAAAGTCAGCCATACTAATGTGAGGTGTGAAGAGCTGATTGGTTCTGTAATACATCAGTATACGAAGTGTCAGAAGAGGAAAGGCTGGCTTACGTTGGTCTGATCCATTCTGGCATCGCGGCGTATGTCTCTGGTGAAGGATTGATCATCCATCGCATCATGTACCAGAAGATATTCATAGAGGCAAAGCATGTAAAGTCATATCCTGGTGCGCAGATCAGCTATAGTCGACGCTATACGCGTTTAAAGGGGCGTGATAGTTACCCTGACATTTTACGCTTTGCACCATCCGTGCCGCCCATTGAGATAACAAACACGATCTGTCGAATTGCTCTTGATCGTAAAGTGCCGCAATATTCGGTTGATCACCAATAATATAGTGAGCGGGCTCGCCTTTCTTGAGTAGATTCGTGGCTTCTTGGTATATGTCGCCGAATGCATTGCTCATATCACCCGGGTCCGGTTCAGTGTTCAGCGTAGTCACAGCCCAATTCGGTACGAAAATGTTGCGTATTTGCTTATCCTGTATATGTCGAGGATATCCGTTGGCGCGAATGCTACTCGAGAGTGCAAGGTTTCCAAAGTGATTCTTGTAGTTCGGGTGCATTTTCAGCGCTGCGGCCTGAAGCTCTTCCTCTGTTGCGTGGATAGGATTACTCGGCTCAGTCGGGAGATATCCTGTCAAGACAGCACTCTGCATATCCTTCGTGGCGCTCTCGGGTATTCCAAGATGATGATTGCTGAAATTCAGGTTCGTAGGGTTTATCTCGTGTATATTTTGCGGTATGGGTGTAGTAATGGACGTCTCAAGGTAATAATCGTTATGGTTGAACAGTGGTTGGAAGAACAAACTTCTACTTTTCGTCTGACCACCAATCGGTTCTTCGCGATCACGAGGTTGATTTAAGCAATGCAACTGGTTGACAAGATCTCCAGATGTTGGGGGGATTGAAGACTCGGAGTATGAGAGTTGTGACAGTTGAAAAGAACAGTTCTCGCCGCTGTTCACAAATGACTGGGTAAAACAATTAGTATCCAATCGTGCCTGAATGACTTTGAGAGCTCATCATACCGGAGAATTGAGTTGTATGTGCTCATCAGACACGTAGTTAGACGCTGGGAATATGAAGGGATCGATCGTGCCTGTACCCAATGTTGTTGATTCCATTACAACATAAGAGTCACGATTCGATGATGCCTCTACATGCCCTACGAGCGAGCATTCTGTGTTGAAGGGCTCGAACTCATTCACAGGACCAGGCGTGTTCATGGTATGTGTATGAGTTACTGGGTCGGTCAGCGGGCTTGAAACGTGGCTTTCTTGAGCAGCATCCATCTCTTGATTGGTGCTTTCACCATTTTGTAGCCACTGAATTATTTCGGAAGGCTGTTTGTCGTCGTCCAGTAATTTTGATACGGTATCTCGCAATTGAGCAGAGCCATTGGCAAGCTGTTTCAGCAATAACTTAGCAGCATCCAGCTCCTCTTGCAATTTCTCGTTGGTCTTTTGCAAGTCCCTGACCCGCGATTCCCGGATATCCGAGTCGTATACGCATTCTCGGTCGTACTTGGAGCAGTTGACGCAGACCGGTTTTTGTCCATTGCACTAGCAATTTAATTAGTTGCTTAACTCTGTCACCGCCGTCAACCATGGCTACTTTTGCTTTTCGTTTTCTGCACTCCCAGCAGGCTGATTTTATAATTCCGGACCGTTTGGACACACCTCGTTGTATACGAGCTCTTGGAAGGATAGTGCCCTCCTTGAAGGGGGCGGGCTTGATAGGTCGGTATGGCAATGCCATGAAATTACCTCGTTTTGACCGTCGATTGGGGTCATTCGCGGAGTGTTGAGGATGCTAAGTACTTATTCAACAGTCGATGACAAGGGACCAAAATAAGGGGTCCAACAAATTATCCAAACGGCTATGACATCATGAAATACTACCGGAACGGATAAGGGTTTCCGGAGCTTATTTCCAGGTGATGCCAGCCTCTTCGGTCATTTTGGCAGCACCACGAGATTATGACGTGCTAACTAAGACAAAGCGACTAAAATATTGAAGAATTATGAATTGATGTCGAGATAAGGTCGGGTATAGCCTTTATTACAATATCCCCGAATGGCGGGCTCTCCCTATCATCCTTTGCCTAGGACCGCTTTTTCTTGATGGACTTTCGCTCCATGGCTACAGCCCCAATGATGCTCAATAGCGCCAAACCCAACGGGATATACAGCGTCTGCACAACTGCGCTCTCATAACCTGACAGCACGCTTTTCAACCTATCAGGTCCAATTGACTCTCTGAGTCTCGAAAGTCCTGCTTCTTGGAGCTTTGTAGTGTTTGTTCCTGGCGCAGCGTTTTGTATCTCCTTTCCCAGTCGATCTTGGAATAGTGTCGCTGAGGCGCAGATCCACAAGGCAGAGCCCATTCCTGCGCCAAATGTGATGACTGCACCGCCGACTGAGACGTCTTCAATCGGAAGAACGGCTTGGAGAGCTACTTGAGGACCTTGAAGACCTAGACCTACTGCTATGCCGAGGAAAGTCAGGAGGCCTACGGCTTTGGTGATTTGTTCTTCGAGGTCGAGAGTAGTGAGCAGTCCAGAGGCAATAGGTGTCAAGACGCTCGTCGCAAGCATGAATGCTATTGATCATCGTCAGTCTTGATTCAAAGAGTTGGAAAGGGCACTTGCGGTAATAGTATCCAATCCATGTAGTTCCGAGGCCAGAGATGATGAATGCAATAGACAGACCGCCAACCATGGGAAGTGCAAGCAGACCTGCCTTTGTAGGTGTATACCCACGAACACCCTGGAAGTAGATAGACATGTAATACTCAGTCACAGCCAAGACTCCTTCGCAGCATGCACCATACCACATCCCTGCGATGATACTCCTCTGCTTCAGGATCCTTGGCGGTAAGAGAGCGTTATCGCCTTGTCGATACTGCAAATACCCAAAGGCAACAAACAACAGGGCGCAAAATACTAGAGGAAGGATGATCTGCCAGCTTCCCCAACCAAACTTTGTTCCTCCCCATTGCAGTGCCATGAGAAGACATGTAATAGCTGGCACGGCTAACAATGTTCCGAAGTAGTCAACCTTCTTGACCTTCTCCTTCAACGTTAGAACTGGCGCATCACTGCGTGCAGGCTGTTCATGAACACCATATGCCGTCAAGACAATACATATAACACCAAGTGGTAAATTGACACCAAAGCACGCCCTCCACGAAAACGCATCGATCAAGGCACCACCAATAGTAGGCGCAGTGATAAGACCGATACTCTGGATTGAACCAAAGAAACTATTGGTTATAGCCTGTTTTGAGAGAGGAAAGCATTGACGGAGGAGCTTGAAGAGGCCACCATTGATGGCTCCTCGACCTAGACCGCTGATTGCGCGACCGAGGATGAAGATTACAGAGGATGGTGCTAAAGTACAGATTAGAGAGCCGATCTCAAATGTTGCGATGCCGATTAGGAAGACGGCTTTGATAGAGAAGAGCGTGTAGATTTGGCCGAAGCTGTGAATGTCAGCAAAGTGTAGGGTTGAGAAGAGAGACTTACAAGAAGACGAAGGCGCTGAGAGTCATGCCACTGGGGCCAGGTTAGTGACAGGTTTAGAGGTTGCGATGGGATTGCCTTACTATGCAGCTGAGTACCATCCGATATCTGCGATGGTTTGGAACTCGTCGGTTATGCTTGGTACAGCGACAGCGACAATGGTGAGGTCCTTTCGATCGCTTCCATGAGTAGCTTTCTTGTAAGGTATGCTGGTATCTTACAAGTCCACTGAGAAAGCATGCAATTGCCATTGAAGCCATGGTCGACCATAGCTTTGGTCCAGTGGGATATACTATATTCTCGTCATCGTCGCGAGGTTCTTCAACCTCCAGAACAGAAGCCGGTCTGGATTGCTGAATAGTGTCTCCATTTTGTCCGATTGCTGGGCTATCGAGTGGCTGCGCAGTCAGTGTCTCAGAAGCCATCTTGAGAATCCTTCAGGTCGTAAAATGAATTAATGATCAGGGTTGAGATAGCAATTTAAAGACGGGAAGACCAAGACTTTATCTACCATTGCCAATTGAGAAGGGATTTGCTGACAGAGGCGTTTAAGCTTACACCGTTCACATCGGCTAAATAGCTTCATGACGTGGTTTGGGGTGAAGATGGAGGGGTTTTGGGGGCCGTGATTGATGGAATCAAAGATTGCTTATTGTAAATCTAACTTCTCACAAACTATTTGGGATTGAAGTTTTTGAGTCTTTGCTTTAATACGTAAGCGAGACGCGTTTGATGAGGCGGCCACAGATGGGCAACGCAAGCTTGCAGCCATGGCATCATCGTAACAAGACTACCCTAGGTTCACTTCAGTGGTTCAGTGGTTGTTGTGGAGTCGTTAGTCCCAGTAAATTGAGACCGTCATCGGGAATCAGTGGGGGAGACCAAACCAGGGCGTTTCACTCAATCTAGAAAGAAAACTTAGGACCATAATCGTAAATGACAAAAAGACTTGGGTAAGCTTATATTAAGTTGGAAGGCTTTGAGGCTAGTTTATTTTATCATCCTGGCTTAAGGTCTGAAGTCTTGTTGCTCCCCGAGGTCAATGACCTGCGACAGCCCATTCCAGAATCCCAAGACATCGAGAAACTGTTAAAGTCAAAATAATAATGGTGCTGCGATAAACTTGACTGCTTGTCAAGTTTAATTCAGCGCCCGTTACCTTTGCATCCTCGGTAATTGTTGCTCAGACCCTGTTACAATCAGACCAATAACGGTAATGCCGTGGCCGGAAATATGCTGACCCGGCGGGAGGTTGGGCAGCCCGCCGCCGCTCGATCAGCCCAGATAAACCGTCTCTCAACAACCACCAAACAGTTGATCAAGAGCGACATGACGTCGCCGGCGATTGTATCGAATCGCCAAAATGTCTCTCGCTCTCGATAAGAGAATCCACGTATGGCTGGGTAATATCCAAGAATCCACCGACGACCCTTCGCCTATTCCTGACCCTCCGCCATACGACGATTTCCAATGCAATCCCAAGAAACGCCGTCGACCAGACTCACCACTACGCGACACAAGACAAACCGTCCAATTACGACCCGATGGTCCAGAACACAGTAATAAGAATATTTGCAGCTACGGTTCACCTCACCTCCACGCGATATTCGGTGCTGTCGAGACCACTTCATACCATCAGCCAAAGAAACGAGCTACTACCAAGAACCATGTCTACTCAACGTCGCAAACCCTCAACTATACGCCCGCCGTTATGCTACCAGAAATAAAAATTGAACCAATGTCCCAAGTATCTCTCCATATCCTCCTCAATCGAATCGAAGACATCTGCGCAGGATGCAACATCCTCCCAACCTCGGCGCGAAACCTGATGAATGCGACTTGCGCGATGCCAATGTATAAACAAGACTGGGGCTGGGCAGCTCATGGCCTTGCTAGCGATATCCACTACTCTGACGAGCGTCGTGATTTCGGTGTCGAACCGCGTCCTACAATTGTGCAAAAGATTCTGCATCAGGCTGCCTTTTGCGCCGAGGCTTGTGCGCCGGTATCCGATTGGAATATAGAAGTTGTTCAAAAGATTCTTGAGGTTTCTTTGAGGGAAGAAAATGGCTATGGATCTCAGCTCGTCGACTTTAGATCTAGGTAAGCACAGCATTCTAACCGTCACTAATTAACGATACTGACATATTCTTTTTAGCACAAATTCCACAGTCATGCTCGATTATTGCAAAGAACATGCAACGTCTCAAGGCCCCATCGACTTCAGCGTCTACATCGAACCGAAAAACGATGCCAACCCTCTTATCCCTCACCTAATCGAAGCCGTACAAAAAAAGCTCCCCAAGGCTATGTTCAACCACATGAACCTCGCGACACTCGCTCAACGACCGGTCGCATTCCACATACGAACATTCGAACAGAGCAACTTGCCTGCGGTACAGGAAGATATATGGTTCCCCGCACGCTGGGAATTTCTCCAACGCTTGTTACGAATGAGACATGATGCGATGCGCACGCTGGCAAAGTGGATACAGCAGATGCCGGGCGAGCCGCTTTACAGTAACTTGTTGAGCGGCTCGCAACCCAGTCTGCCCGAGTTCCTACCGGGCGTTGTCGTCAAGGGGCACGAGTGGTATCTCGTCATTTCAGAACCCAAACGGCACGGGTTTAGTAGAGAGATTCTGATTGGGGAGACGACTTGTTCGATGGGTGTTTACAAGATTGTTAATGCGTTGCAGGTTCTGCAGCATTGGGCTGCGAATGAGTATTGGGAGTGGATGCGGAGATTACTTTTGCATTGGCCTTGTCGGCCGAGTTTGAATAATGAATAATGATAGCGTGTTTTGGTTAATGGGATACCCTTGGGATTATTACAAGATTGACGGCATTTCTTTGGATATTGTTTAGAGTTGGTACTGCTACTACACGTTTTCTGTGTCTAATGATAAGATGTTTGACCAGCGCAAGGTCTATTTAGTTGAGTATACAATCTCAGATACTTCTTCCCTCGTGAGTACCTTGCCAAATGAGAACATGATGTCCGTCATGGTCTTGTCGATAATCTGTTCAATCTGCTCGTCACTCGTGACTCCAACATCTCTCAACCTACTCGGCAGCCCGGTAACTTTGACCAACCGCGCGACGCAATCGCCCGCTTCAGTCTCGTTCCATCCCAACGTCTCATTGAAGATTTTCACGATCTTCGCCTGCGCCTCGGGGTTTCGCGTCTTGGTGTATCGCAGCACCGGCGGGAGCATAATACAGCTTGTAATACCATGCATCACCTTTCCAACACTACCGAGTTGATGCCCGATTGCATGGCTAGCGCCCATATTCACTCTGTAAATGATGAAGCCCATGAGTGCCATTCGACTGCCTGCTTGACATTTGCTCACGCCATGAACAAGCTCATCTTCACCCTCTTTTCCTCTCCCCAACCCCTCTTTGTACTCAACCAATCCCTTCGACAAGTCGCGCAGTGCTTTTTCGCACCACTCTTGTACATCGGGGTATTTCGCGCACTCAGGATTGCATAATGTCTCAACGCAATGGTCTACAGCACGTATTCCAGAACTCAACCATAATTCTTCGGGTGATGTCCTTGCAACCCACGGATCCATGAGGATTAAATCTGGCGCGCCACCATCTTGAAGTGAGAAATGCTGCTTTTTTTCCGCACTGTTTGTACAACTCGCTGTATGGTTCCATTCTCCCGCTGATAAACTCGTAGGAACGAGAATGAGCTTAACGCCCTCTGCTTTCTTCATTTTATCCTTTGGCGCAACACCTTTTTCTTGGTCAAGAAGATCTTCCATGTCTTTCTCTCCGAAGCCTTCGGGTAGGGTAGCAGACATTAGACGCGCGACTTTGCAGGCGTCAGAGTAGGAACCGCTGCCGACGCTGATGACACAATCAATGTTATGCTTGGTGATTCGATGCGCTATGTCGATGACATCTTCGTATGGCGAGTGAGAGCCGACGCCTTCTTTGGTGCTGATGAGATGGTCGCCGAGAGCTTCTTTGAGATCCGAGATGACAGAGGTGTTTTTGGCGAGAGCTTTGCTGTGAACGAGAAGAATGCGCTCAGAGTTCCATTCCTTGAGTGCCGAGAGGATATCATCTTTGCTGTGAGAGTTGAAGATTGCGTCGGAGCCTGGACGATGGCCGCCTTCGAGCTGGGGGATGCGATATGGTTTGAGAGTGTTTGCCATGCTGATCGCAAAATGAGACGGGGATTGTTTGGGAGAGATTCCTTTGGTACTAGACTGAGCAAGATGAATGCTGTTTTGCTTATGGGCCAAAGATGAGTGAGCTTCGGGACTAGGTGGGTAGGTGACGTCTTAATTATGACGCTTTGCCGAATTCCGCGCCACTATTCCCACTTCTTTGTTGACTGTATCTTATATTAGATCATCTAATCACCGTTGGTATGGTGGTATGTCAATGGCGCGCCATCGTGTACATCTCATATCAATAGACTTCTAGTTAATAAAAAGTTTTTGTTTAATCAAACGTCAGTATATAAACTATACTAAAATAACCTGTGCCATGAACTCATCCAAACATGGCTCTGCCTGTGGTTCGTTTTTACACCATATTATGGAGATGCGTCCAATCCGTTCCCACTCCTGACCACTTTTAGACAAAACCAGTCCTTCATACGAAATATCGCGCTTCAGGAATAATATATCAAAAGGAAAAATTGGCTGGTACCTATAGCTCCTTTTGAGGGGCCTCCCGGTGTATGTATACATCCATCCTGCAAACATTGGACTGTCCTTACTGATGTGTGCATGATAAGTATCATCCCGCATTGCACCCATTGATTCCATTGTTAAAGTAATGAGCGGCGCTTCGATTTTGAGTGCATAATCGGAGCGGTTTCCGGGGTTTGTTAAACCATGAGTGGTCGGGAATGGGTCGGGAAGAACGTGATGGATTAGAGAGAACTCGGGCAGTCCCAAAGTATCCTTGTATTCCACCTGGCCCGACATAGACATCCAGGACCACGTAGGATACTTGCCATCCTTCCTCGGCTCAGCAGACGAGTCCCAAAGAAGACACTCTATCAAGGAAGACCTGAAAACCCCGTAAAAGTACTGGTCCTGATGCTTTTGTGAGAGTATACTTGCTATACCCCCAATAGCCGGCATCCGGTCATCTGGATGTGTCAAGTCCATTCCAGAGTATTGTTCCACCAGTTCGCACCAAGCACGGCCCAATGCTTTTGATTTGCTGAGTGATAGAATGTGTGTCTTGAACCTAGTTTCTTCCTCATGGCTCTCGATGAGAGGCGGAGCACCTCGACATTCCCTGAACAGACCGGCCCAAGTCCAATGCAGCACACGCGGAGATAGAACCCTCTCCTGAAGGCACCATCCACGTTTCATAAGAGAACTTTCTATAAGAGGATGCTGATGGAATTTTTGAACATAATTCAAACGTCCTGGATCAATTTCAGGCCTAAACATAGCCCACATATAATATTCCTTACCATGCTCGTCCATGAAAGGGACGGCGGCCCGTCGTAGCGTATATCGTCCTAAGGGTCTCGGTCTGAAGAAGGATTCTTCGCTGCTGCTTGCACATGAAGCAGCGATGCAACATAGAGCACCCGAATAGTAGTCTCCCATCCTTCCCGCTTCAGCTTCCCAATCTCCGCGATCATCTGGTCCATCTGGTTGAATGATGCAAATTGCGTCGACCCAAAGGTATCTCAACCCCATCAACCTAGTTAATAAAATAGCATCTTGAATCGTCATAGGGAGATCACGGATGGTTAACCCTTGTAGGCGAGAACGCAGGTTACACGACGTTGTCCTTGCTTTTTCATTGCTCGTTCCCTTCCCCCAGCAATAACTCAGTGTGAGGTATGTAAAGTCTCGATCTTTAGCAGGCTGATCACCCGTTTGGATCAGCTTCACCATTTCAGTTTCATCCAAACCAACGTCAATGAGCCTTGTAGGTACTAAAGAAGCAGCATTAGACGCTTTACATTCTTTATGGCCAGATTGGCAATTCTTAATCCACGGCCAAATATCTGTTCGGATGAGCTGCTTTAGCTCATTATTTTCATACCCAGGCATCGATCCTAGGATAGAAGTTAGGGTCAGCGCCTCTAAGGTGAACGTCTTCCAGTCTAAGGCCACATACTATGGATTGATATGAGGCCAGTGATGCGATGATCTTCTGTAGACGACGAGGTAAACACGGGAATATACACTGGAGTAGAGGTTGCAAAGTCTTCGAGTACCTGCACTTCCAATACCATGCCATGAACAGTGTATTCAAGTTTCCAACCATTTAGTTCCAAATTCTGGAATGGTTCGCTCATGTGAAGCTTCGAAACAATATATTGCCATACCGTCTGACATAGTTGGCACCCCTCGTCAGCTGCAGCTTGCAATGATAGAAAGGTCGTATGATGTTCAAGCTCAATGCCACGGATAGAATGAACCACTTTCTGCCAAAAAGTAGGTACATGTTGACATTTCTGGCAATATGAGACATCGGCTGAGAAGTGCATCTCTGTCCGTGATAGATGCGCCTTGTTGCTAGGCTGCTGATAGGGGGGCGATACAATATATCGAAGCTTTTCCGTCGCGGCTTAACCCTTACGGCATTGAACGACAGAACTGTGCAAGGAATTTTAAAGTAGGAGTTGGTCGTGCGAGCGGGTGATATCACAAAATATAAATCAGCCACCAAAACTGGCATTGGGCCGCTATGCATGCGCCACCCAGGCAGTGCTAGGCATCTCGCAAGGCATCTCGCAAGGCGTCTCGCAAAGCAGTACCTAGCACTGATAGGGGATGCGGTAGGCGCTGTTTATTTCAGCAATCCACACTTCTCTTTCAATGTCACCGTTGTGTCAGGTAGCCGACAGCTGGCGTACGGTCGTATCTGGCTGCCCACCGAGCTTTTATCTCATTCCCATAATTCCACGCGGGAATAGTCCACAGAAGAACTTATTATGGGTGGACAAATAAAACAGTTATGGTATTGATATTGACCTTGCTGTCTGTGCCTATGCTCCTTGTCTACCTTTAATGCCTCTGTTTTAGTAATTCTTTACCTAAGAGTTAACGTGATTACTATAAATAATATTAGGTTAATAAAATACTACCAAGAATAATTTTATAATATAAAGAATTGGAACTATCCTTTAAGTTAAAGAATTTTCCCCTAGACCTTAATTTATTACTTTTACTCCCTGCTATCTAGGAAACAATCTTACAGTTACATGGCTTTCCAAACTCGCATGTCGGAACCTCTGGCCAGATTATTTTAGGCTCTGCTCTTTCAGTCAATGTATCGGTTGGCATATAGATCTCTTTATGTTTTCCAGGTGTCGGGTTTGACATAGTTCTCAGTACTTGTTCTTGGTCAGTAGGCGTCTTCGGCCCTGCTAGAGGCAGCACTTTTGGTGAAACATCCAAAGACGAAGACGTTGTCCCAGTGCACACGTGGAGCCGCCGGTACCGATTTCTTCTTTGGCTCTTGTTGTTTGGTGATCCCAGTCGTTGCCCCAGTGCCGGAGCAATTTTGAGATGTATCTGGAGAAGGAGGCCGACCCTGATTGTTTTTGGTAGTGGCCTCAAAATGCTTCTGAGCAATCAAGCAAGTCTCCTCTGCCGCCTTGGCGCTTCTCTTGCTAGCATTAGCCGCAACTTCACTAGCAACAGCGCTTCTTTTGCTTGCTTTGGCCGTTTGTCTGCGTCGTCAACGCCGTCACCCCGTTTATAACGGCTGAAATCCAAGTTGCTGTTGTATTTGCTACTTCAACAGATGAGTTGATTGTAGCTTGGCTGCCGGAGGCTACGGCGATAGCTCCAGTCGCAGCAGACATACCAGAGGGGGAGAAAAACCCGGGTAAGACGAACTTGCGCCGGATGGGTCTTGGGTTATGGACTTCTGGCGCAAGTCCGTCTGATATGGCTGTGGTGGCTCGGCTCTTAATCCCTTGAATTTGTTTCTTTCGTGGTTCTGTCCCACTTCCCAGGTGGTAAGGCCCATTTCGTATTGGTTGCTTTCTTCACCATCACGATCCGGTTCTTTATATGGTCTCGAGATTTGTCGAAACACATTAGCGCCAGTTGTAGTGTCATTGCCCACCGCAGTATTTCCCTCTCCAGATTGTCTCAATTCATTCTTCTCTTTCTCCCAGCGCTTCTAATCTTCCTGTAGTCATTTTATCATAACCTGAGGAACATGTCAGAAGCGTCATAAGACAGAGGTCATTTTCAACATGGGATAAGGAACTTTATGGTAGTTAGGTCGGTATGGGATTTAATAGAGTATCCTCGTATATACCTTCCTTTCTGCATATTCTAGAGATTTAAACAAGTAACAGTTAGTATTGTATTTGCAAAATAAATGTAGCATATAGGGGATATTTGTATATCAACATACCTCGCAATACCCTAGTCTTACAGTAGCATCAGCTCCCAAGTAAAGGGATATATCTGTTGCAATGACTTCTCTATCTACACCGCAGTCCGGCAGAAAGTACTCATTCCAATCATTCCTGTTGGAATTTTCGCCGCCATGATCAACACAACTATCCCGTAATGTTGAGCTAATATGTTTGATGTCTTTTGTGTCCTGCGAACGTTGCTCATTGCGAGGATCTAATCTGCACTTAACTAAGGAGCTGATAGAATGGCTGATATCGGTAGAGATCGAAACCAGATCTTCTATCAGATAAGGACTATTCCCGGAGCTCTCGTTATCGATATCACTCCTACCGCTAGAGAGTTGCTCCAGAGACATCATTTCCTTTTTCAGAACAAAAAGTACAGATCTGAGGAGCCCTAGTAATTCTTCAAGGAGACTTAGAACTTCTTTTTCGTTGTACGACGAGTAGTAGGCGTGTTGATGTATTGAACTCGTTGCTGACAAGCGTTGTTCAGCCTTGTCAGAACACCTTTTGAATCTTGCTTGTTCGTTCCTGATGTCACCTTCAACAGATGACTTCGGGTCAACATGTCTTGATAATGCGTAGATAACATGATAAAAGTTAACAAAGCATTTTTCAATATAGTCAGCGATGCTGTCTTCCATTATGCGGCTCTGGTGGATACAGTCGAGAGTGGATAAGAACTTAGGGGATGACAAGGACGGGGCAGTCAGATTTATGCTGAGTAGCGGAGTTAAGCTCAATGCTTGTTAGCTGATATTTCCTTAATGATACCTGAAATACACAATTATATAGTAGTATAAATATACAAGTATTTAATTAAGCGATAAAGCTGCTTATTGTAATATTACTTCTACCTTCCCCCTGCTCCCCTTAAATATCTCGACGTATCATGGCAAGTATTGCCAGCTCACAGTAACTCTTGCATCTTCCAGGTCACCAAAAACCTGGAACGCTCCTGTAGATAAATCCAGCGAGTTTTCGTTGTTACATTGGGAACAAACGTCGACAACGGTAACATCGACATGGGCCCCGATATGCCGGCCAGATATTGCGGTAACGCGAAGTGATTGGCCGCACTTGCTTTGATCAAACCTTCGATAATCCATGGCAACGACAAAGTCGCTGTCTCGGCTGACCCAGCCACAGTAGCCTGGAAGTCCGCGGTCCTGAGGATACCATGTTGCGATACCACCGGTGAAGATTTGTGGTTCTTCATTGGCCGGTGCTGTTGAGGAGCTTGGTGTTTCTTCGGTCGATGATGGGAGAATCGTGCTGGATTCTGAGTCTTCTGTTGTTGTTGAGAAGCTTTCGGTGTCAGAAGTTGTAGAGATCAAGGTTGAGGTGGCTTCGGCTGAAGAGGATTCAAGTGAGGCTGTTGAAGAGACTTCATTGTCGGAGACCGTATGGGTAGTCTCGATTAAGGATATGATGGAGCTTTCAATGAGGGTCTGGCTCGACTCGGGCTTGCAGGGCCCAGCAACTGCATAAGGGGCACAAATAGCCAAGCCAACAAGGGCTGTAGATAGCTTGGGAAAGTGCATGATGACAATCAAGATCCAAAGCGTGAATATAGAGCAGGGAAGAAACACAGAGATTTTTACAATGTGGATTTTCGCAAGTAAATACGACAAATTAAGGAGTTATCAAATATCAGCCCAGACACTATTGCGAACTATCGATTGTAGTTTAATTTATGGACACTAGAGGTAAACCCTTCTATTGGTTGATGAAGATCTAAATCAATCGCCTAAATGCACTAAAACTTCCCGCTCAAGCCTAGCACCAGTAACAATCGTATCCATCTCCCACTCATTCTGCAACAACTTCAATCACATGCTGATAAATTGTCAAAAGAGTCAAAGACAATACAATAGACCAGAATCTATAGCTTATCGATAATTAGAGTCAGGCAATCTCATGTTAGACGGAGTATGCGCCAGCTTTCGTAATGTATCTTCTGGCCGGAAGTGATTGCTGGGGAATTGAGTAGGTACGCGAACTTGGGGATTAGTTGGTCGCCCATATTCATCAAGTGTGTATCTTTGTCCACGTGCGTCCATATAGATTGTTGGTTGAGATGCCTGAATATGGCCCGCAGTCAAAGTCGCTGGTTGCGAATATTGACTGAAGGTGTTTGTTCGGCTATCCACATATGTATAGGTTTCGGGCTGGGAAGTAAGGAGACGGCGTGGCTCGTAAGTCGTTGGTCCTAAATATTGACCAGATGAATCGTAATTTCGGCCATCCTCATCCACATAGATGTGCGGCCGAGGCTCGTCGAGAGACAGTGCCCTGTGATTCCGTGGCCGAGGAGTACTGTATGCAATCTGGGGTTGTGAAGCTGGCTGCTCCTGTTCCTCGTCGTCTTCCTCCTCATCACTCGAGTCATCTTCCTCCCCTTCACTCGACTCCTCCTCATCCTCAATAAGCAAATAGGATCGGACCTCCTTCAGATCCCTCTGAACTCGTTTCACAGCCTTTCGTGCATGCATGTTCTGCTCAGTTTGTTCGGCTTCATTAATGACACGCGTTTGCGCGTTATTGAACACAGCGCCTCTCCATTCAATTCTCTGAACTTTCCTCAGCGTCTCGATCAAGAGTTGTTGCCCTGTATCGAGACAATACGAATTAGTTGAACTTCTTCAACATGGTATCCAAAAGATCTTACCGGTCTCGTCTAAACCTCTGTATCGATATTCGTAGACAAGTTGACGGAGGGTTTGGAAGTACGCAACCCATTTGTCCTTTCGTAGAGACCTGTAGATCCCAATAACGAAGTCATAGGCAGCTTTGAAGAACCTAACCCAGTCGGTGGCTCTGGATAGGCTGAAAGGCATGTTCGACTCTGTTCTGGTATGAAGAAAAGGTAAAAGACAGAGTCTTTGGGTAGCAATGTGACAAATGAAGAAGGTGTTTGCTTTCCTATGGATATCTGAGCGATTACGCAGTCTCTTTAAACACGGTTGGGCATCATTGAGAACCTGAGCCTGAATTGGGAAAAAACTCTAATATATGTCTGAAGAAGTGGCTGCTTATATTTGACTCGCCTCTTGTGATAAGCCGCCATGTTTTCAGCCTCCTGTAGGCTGTGAGGCATCCGCATTCTTGTGCTCATTTTAGCTTACGCTTCCAAATCAACGGAAAACATCAATTAGATAGCAGGTATAACTTACTAAAAGGCTTCCAAGTTTATCGTTAACTTGTACAACTATTCATGTTATTTAGATGATGTTTTCTTGCATCCTTGACTTACTCCCATATACCATACCCACATTTTGTGGCCAGAGTTGCGAGGAGGCTTGCTTTGTGACATCCTTCCTGCTGTTCGAGTTGCACATTTGACCTCTGCAGCCCACACACTTTCCTACGGAGACTCTGTCATGCAGTCAGCTTGGGCATGAGCGGTTAGGCAGACATTTATTCTATATCATTCTTTCGATACATTCCTTTGGGTGTTTTACATGTGCTTCCCACATAATACCAAGGCTGGTGCCAGCGCTCATCATAAATCAATCAAATCAACTTTGAGGTAAAAGTTGATTTGTTTGATGGGGCTTCGGTCCAAAGTTGATTTGTTTGATTTGATTGGCTCGTCTCAATCAATTGTATGGGAGGCCTATATATTGAGTATGTGAAGGTATTACGCCGGATCCAAAGCCTCAATTACCGACCCAACTGCCCAGCTTTACCCCGCCGTGTCGGACCCAGTTCCTCAGAC
>PVQA01001298.1:0-16273 GCA_002980515.1 Fusarium burgessii | reverse complement strand
TTCCGTGGTGTTGAGTTTACCCGGGGTGTGTCGTTTCTTTTTCGCCCCCACTGTAGTGATAACAGCAAGGGTTTCTTATACTGTTCATCACAACCTCCATAAATCTCCACTAAACCTAACTTCTAATGAGTATGACCCGAGGCACAGCAGCTCCCGCTCATTGCTTCTCGTGCAAGCTTAGCGCGACTCAGAGGTCGTGCAGCAGGAAGCAGATCTCTCCCCATCAGGTCTGGTAGTAGTTTCCGTGCATTCAGTTTATGCACCGAACGCTTTGCAATTTTAGCAGAGTAGATGCTGTTCAGCCAATGAGCCAGACGGTAACCACCCTTGGCAATTTGGAGCTCGATGGTTGGGATCACAGAGTTATAGTAGGTCGGGTAGAGATCGCCCTCCTGCAACGCTTCGGCGCCGTCGGGCATAACCACAGTGCAGACATAAGCATTAGCATCTGAGGCCCAGGCAGTTGCTGAAGTGATAGGATCATTCACATCGCTATCTGCGATCCAAGAATCGGCTTGGGACTTGTATGAACCAGAAACAATATCATTGATGAGTGTGTTTGCCCACGATTGCGCATCAGTCAAGGCGTGGCCACCAATCAACTTCTCAGGCATATAAGTGTCCCAGTCTGAGTGCAGATTATCGTTGGAAAAGCCGTTAAAGGTAACCTTGATATCGTTTCCACCGACCTCGTAAGCCTCGTCGTGTAGTGGCTGGGTGATGTCGCCCAAAAAGTGGACGAGGAACTTGAGTGCCTCAGCTTTGTTAGCCTTTGACAAACGACTATCTCCTACACGACGGGTGTAGTTGGCGACAGCAGAAATGGAGCATCCGGAGCTGCCACAGTCACGATCATAGTCCACATTGCAGTTTGTTGGCGGGCTGTCCTCTGCATCAATGAAATGCAAGGGGGCTGACCATTTCCCAGCTGCGGTTGTGCGATAGGTGTCAGCCCATGAGGCAACGCTGGCAAGGTACGAATCTGAAGTGTCACCCAGAACACTCTGTGCCCTTTTCAGAAATGAGTAATTATCAAGAAGATAGCATAGTGTTGGTTTCTTACCAGGAGGCAACATCATCATCGAGAAAGTGTTGAGCAATGTAGGCAACAGTCGCATGACCTAAAACGCCCCAAGCATGGACAGCACGGATGGCGCTAAACACCAAAAGAAGAGATTTAAACATCATGGCTAAGTCGAAAGAGATTTAAGCGGATGGCACTTGGCATGTACGTTGAAGATTTAGAGAGACAGTAATTATATACATATGGCTCAGTTGTAGAGTCGGCAATCTTGCTTGGTTGAGCGACCGACATATGGGTTCAATTGCCTCGATCTGGTCTTATAGCCGAGTCAGTTGTAGGTGGCATACAAAGGTCCTTTGAAAAGTGCTGCAAGCTGTAACTTCTCGGCATATAATTGCCGACACGTTCAAGAGATGGCTCATTGATAGGTGACGGACCACTAAGTCTGATATTGTGTTAACACCTAGTTAGGTAGGTACTCAATCGGAAAATCACACTGTTGTAGGACATATAGCGAAATTAGGAGCTTTATAAATCACCTGCCTAAAGGAGCATAATTCATCTTCAATTTATAGTATGCTCAGAGCAAAATGATAAGTCTTTATCTTATCTTATGGCGGCTATCCATAAACTTGACGACCAATGACCGGCTAATCGGCACAAATATGGCGGGGATAGTTATAGCCCGTTGCAGATCTCTCTTGATGGGATGTCATGATTGGAGGCCATTTAAAAGCGACCTGGATACTGCTTCTTCTTTACAGTACTGATTATGACAGGGGCTCCTACCCTAGTCCTCCTTTTGTTCATGCCCACCAGTGTAGTGAGAAGTCATACCATGACGAGATTTCCAACACTACAGATAAATAAAAATGAGAATACAGGCAGTTCAGGCCACAAGTTTGGCCAACATGATTGCAGAATTAAACATGACCTCATCATTAAATGCATTCTGTGACTAGATATTCGGAGTAGGTGAAACGCCAATATTCCCAATACTTGGCAATTAAATCATAGAGCTTAAAACATCGCATGAGCCGCAACTAGGACACTTAGTGTCCAGAGTCCGCTCGAGAGCCGACTTCCAGCATTTCCTTGATCCGGTGAAACAGCTGTAGAGCTCGAAGTCGGCTCTGAGCCACCCGAGGTAGCACTTGCAGTCCCTGCAGTCGATGTTCCGGTACTGGTCTTACTTGGTTTACCTTCGGCTTCAATCACGGAATCCAGGCTGCCTCTGTCAGTATATTTACTACATTGTAATGGCAGAAAATAGGAGCACTTACATATGAATGAGACCGTTGTTGGTAAGAACATTGGCTTCGATAATCTTGGCATTGTTGAAAAAGATATCGTCACCAATAATACTAACACGGACTTCGGTCTTATTCAGAGTTCCGATGACTTGACCATCACGAAGGAAGTTAGAGTAGGTGACTTCATCGAGAGTATGGGCGCTTTAAATCTGTTAGCAGAGTCTCAAGTGAGGAACAGAAAGAACTTACAGCAACGCTCCGCCCAGATCCTTCTTGGACAGCTCAACGTCAGGATTTCCCGCATCCTTGAACGCCTGGGTCGACGGTGCAAGACATGTAACGTTCTTTGCGGCATCTAGAGCAGGCCACAGACCCGCCTTGATGAGAGCACCATTCAAGGCATCAAGTCTTTCATCGTTGGCAGCTTCAACAGTATTAGAACAGGAAATAGGCGGGAGGAGGACCCTGAACATATCCGTTAGCCTAAATCCAATCTGTTTACTGTTGGTGCTCACTTGTCCACGATTTGGAACCTGCTGGCGTTCTTTGCACCCCAAGATCCATCGACAGCAGTCATCTTGATATTCTGTTCCTCACCAGCTCGTAGGTTAACTATTGCTCCGCTGACATCTCCATCGGCTCTCTTCCCCTTTCGCTCCTTTTTCGAAAATATAACCTGACCATCAGCATCACTACCAAACTGACTCTGGATCTGTGGTCCTGCAGTTCTGTTGTTGAATGCTTCGCTCTTGAGCAAAGTAGGTACCGATAATCCACGCGTTTCGTCAAAGTCGGCGGATGAAAGAGAAGCTGCCATGATATGATATGAGAAGAACACTTGGAGACTTGTTTGATTGAGCTCGGTTACATCTGAGATGCCAGAAGCCTTGAGATAGCTCTGGATAGCATCGTCAGTTGGGACCAGAACTGTGACATTAGTGTCTCGGCTGGAGAGGGTCTCGGTCAGCGCTTGAGGCGCTGCGCTGAGCAAAGAGCGAAAGAGGGAGGTTGAATCATAGTCAGCAACAGCACTGGCCAAGTTCTCAGCAAGATCCTGAGCGTTGGTGAGAGACAACAGGGCAAGGCTCACTGCCTTGATCGAGAAGTAACTGCGCATGATTAAGATTAAGTAGCGAGAAGCAGATAATTGACCAGGAGGGAAAAGGATGCAGAGCCTCAACTTTGTTACATGGAGCAGATCTCGTATTATGTGGGAATTTAATTCCAGGGTTGCGGATTCTACCTGTTAAAATTGGCTGAGCCCAGACTCGACGAGACCAGAGCCCGCCTTTGCATTGACGAATAAGCAATCTCACAAATACGCCACAGTGAGCCTCATAGGTAGGAATGATGCACTAGTTAAAGTGGCAGAAGCAACCCCGTATTGGAGTCAGCATAAGAGTGAAAGGGTGGCGCCGAGCTGAAAACTATTTGCCAGCCCTTGTCCACGCAGCCCTATCATCCCTTGCTTGCCGCTAATTTCTCACCAATCTCGGCCTGTTGGATTTGGGGCTGAGGGGAAATAATGCAGGCTGATTTAAGCGGGATTAAGATGACACTAATAAAGGAGCTCCGTTTCTAAAAGGAGGTTGTAGTTTCGGTTGATCCCTTCTTGACGATCCCTTCAAAAGCAGCCTACTTCATGATTTTAATGCAAAAGAAAATGTTAATTATTGCACTCACAAAGCATTTTGGATTTTAGTACAGTGGCCTGACAATTATCTCGATGTGCTACAGCCTGCTGCTGTCGGCTTTCACTAGTTTCAATCCAGCGCAGCACAGTGACATACCTGCAAATCTGAATAGGCATAAGTGCATCAAGTGCATTTCAGCCCCAGGTTTTATGCATCAGACCATTGATCCAGACCAGAAAGCAATAAACATAACACGTCAGATTAAATATAGTTGCAGTCCACAGAGATCAGACAACGGAATAGTCCTCTTCGGAGCTATGTGCTGAATATCGTCTCTTGTTTCCGAGAACTTCAGATACGAACGACAAAATGTTTAATTAAATACCTGTCCAGCTTCTAGCAACAACTTTGTGACCCCTACGAACAAGATTATCCCATGCCCAGACCCAATCGGACATGTCTTCCACGTCCATATGGCCGGATTGATTGAAATCAATGTCTAACAAAGTCCGCCCTACAAAAATTTCTAGGATATCGTTCCCTTCGCGTAAAGATTCCAAGATGCTTTTAGCCATCAACTATTCTACCTCCTTATCATCTAGGCCTTGAAGCTTGGCTCAAGCGCAGCAACACACATATGACCTCTGATAGTTGTCTCACCCGCGTACAAACGCTGCTTGGTCCAACCCCTCATATCGCAAAGAGCATGGAGAAGTTCCATTCTAGGGCTAGAATCGCCCACCTGCGTCATCTTCCAACTGGCTGACAATCTCAACTGAAATCATCATCTTGTCCCTGTGTTATAATGTTCTCGAAAGGGCCAGAGCCGCATATAAATAGCCTAACATAGTCGTCCTGGCCTGGCTTATCAGATTGGTCAAACGAAGGACCAGTAGGGAGCACGGCTGCTGGACAACATGAGCAATAGAGCTTTAGCGACGTTTCGACAAACATTTTTCTCGAGAAATAGTACGCCAGGTTTTCCAACGCCCTCTCCATGAATGGCGTGTGAAGTGCAGTAAAGAATAGACGGGTTAGAAGCTCTAGAAGCTTTATCTGGAAGGTCGAAAAACGTGAATTGATTTTGTTGTATAAGTGTACAGTCCGGGCCAAGTCACGACAAGCATCTGCAATCTCTGCATTGTGTTGTAGCATATCTTCAAATAATGGCGGATTTTTGAAACTGTTAACCAAATGAGCTATATCCAATCTTACAGCCAAAACACTGCAAATAATAATGAGGAAGGAAGCATCGGTAAGGTTATCATTAGGCTTAGGCATGGGAGCAACATTTTCCAGTTCCATGAGTTGCTCGTCGCCAAGGTTGGTTGGTGGCTTTGTGTCGAAATCATCCATTGACAACAGTGGCCGGCCACCTGACGCGATACTGGACTGGAGGACGAGCTCCAGATTGGAACGGCGAATCTGGTATACACTAGATCTGTTATTTGGCTATAAAAGCTCACGATACATCCGGACCTGAGAACTGTTTTGTTACATATTGCCGGACACTTTCACAGCATTACAGTGGCAGCCTCCAAGTCTGCAACACTAGAATTCATTATGCAGCATCAATCTCCTACCGGAATCTCGGCATTAGTAGTAGGTTTCGGGATTGCAGGCCTTTCATTTGCAATTAAAGCAAATCGATAAGGCCATGATGTCGGACTCAAAGAATTTAGTAAGCTCTCAACGGTTAGATGTATGCAAAGTTAACCAGATTCGTACAATAGGTGAATCCATCATGATCCAAACGCCGGTTCTCCGCACTCTTGAGGAATGGCCAGACATTATGAAGCAGCTGAATGAACACGTAATTTCACCCCCTGAAATTCATGTGTTCAAATACGACGGGAAGCCTTTAGGGAACTTCCCAATTGGAACCCTAGAAGTTCCCTCTTTGGCCCCTAATCGGCTTCACTTGCACACTCAGCTTTGAAGAACCCAATAATCTGGGAGCATTTCGAGGGGGCCAAAACGAGAATGAGAGCTGCACTTTGGCCCGAATGCCCATTCCGTCGTAACCAAATGGGAGTTCCTGGGTCTTGACTCACAAGGTAACACCACGCCTAGAGGTCTATGTTCCTTTCTGAACTCTGACAAATTGATACGATGATGGAAATGCAAAAGAGGATTGGTGGCGAACTGCTCAAATATTATCATTCGTGGAGGCACGGGCACCGTTCCTGTCTGAAATGATAAAGTCCACGCGAGGTGAGACGTGCATTGACTGGAAGTTAATATGGCGCGACCCGCAAGCAAATGGATATCACCCAAGGCCTGTGTCATTCAAATTAGTGATGCTGCCCACAGTTTCCTGCCTAGTTCTGCAGGCGGTGATAATATGGTAATGGAAGATGCTTTCTCGCTCGCAGCTTGTCTGCAGATATCCAGCAAACAAGACATCTCTCTTGCTACTCAAGCTCACAATAAGTTGAGGTAAGCCATCAAAATTTTATTTTACTTGGGGGCTTTTGTTAACTCATGAATACCAAAGGATCAGGCGTGTTTCAAGCGTCAAAAGATGGGCTTCAAGAATCGGGAAAAGTTTCACAAAGCAGACTGGGATATAGTGGAATAGAACCCCGAAATGATTGGGAAATTCACTGGGCAATGGCTTTTGCATCACTCCCCCGCGCAGTACGCCTATGACAACTATCAAGCTTGTGCAGACCATTTGCTCAGTGGTACTGAGTTCAAGAAACTCAAATTTAGTGCCAGGGCATAATTTCAAGCAGTGGACTCTGGCGGAATTCCTTGAAGCTAAAGAAAGCGGTAAGGCAATTGTTGATGATGGAGACTGGTCCTGATGAAGAGGAATTCTTTTTCAAGGACCCTACCTTTAAGGGAAAATAGTGAATATTCTTTAATAAGATAATACCAATGATGGAATTTAAACTTCTCTAAATCAGAGGTGTCTGCATATCTACAAAATAAATTGACAGGGTTTATACAGAGCCATGTCCTGATTTAGTAAGCGTGACAAAATGGCGTCATTACATGCCTAAGACCACAGTCGAGACGACGCCACTATCCCTTTAGGCTTAGAGTTGCATGCACATTCAGCTCTGATTGCTTTGCAAGAGGTGGTACGATGTGATAACTATCTACTCTACAGCATATTTGCCATTACCCCTCTTTCTGGGATTATTCTGTTTCTATCAAACCAGAGAAACTCCAATACGACGAGGCGGCTTGTCGCCAGCGTTGCCCGTCATTGGCCTGCATTCCTGCACCACGCTCAGTTCCAAGGTGTACCCAATCTTCCTCTTCCTAACTCCAAGTCGCTTTGTTTTATGATCGTAGTGAACAATGATGTTGTACTTCTCCTCCTTGAATACAATTGCCCACTGATTGCCGACACCGTTGCCTACTAGTGTGCTATATTGAATGGAGCCTACATCGGGATCCAATTTGCATGCCTCGACAGTAGCAACTCGGTACGCTTGCACTCTTTCCTGAGCGTGTTCATCAGGGCTCTTATTAACACCTGCATGCGTCTCAGAAATCTTCATTGTGTCCATATAGTATTAGCTGACATACCTGCGTGATGGAAAATTTGGGAGTAGTTGTTGGTATAAGTGACCACAGACATCTTTCTGAGCTTATTGAATACAGCTATAGGGATGCTTGAGGCTTGATGTTGAATGTAAGAGAAGGATGGTCATCTTGTCCAACAGAAACTTGACCAGTTTTTATAGACAACGGAACACACCAGACCCCAGGCTCCCAGCTGACATATCTTCATTCCATCCACTGGATCATGTCATAAGGAACTTTGCCAAGCAACTTTCAGCTTTCAGCTTGCTCTTTTCTCATGCGCTACTAGAATGCTGTGTCGGCCTTGCCTCTAAGAGTATGAAAAGAGTGAAAGAAACTGGCATTTTGTTGGTGGTTGGATGGTGGCTGATGGAATGGTTGTCTCCCCCTGTAACTTGATAGGCATCTGACCATATTTGCCAGTACATCGAGGTGAGGGGTTGACTTGATCTATTCCTGATTAGCTATTAATTAAGGTTAAGCTTAACCTTTACTTACCGTATGCTAGCTAGTGGCTATATTTGTGAGACATCTATTGCTGCGGCTGAATAATTCACTCATGAGATAGTCTTAAAAGGGAAAGGAAAAATTAGACTTAAAAGCTGTGTATTTTGTTGTAAACGATATTAGTAATTGCTTGCTCCTTAAGAGACAGTAAATATTTATTTAGGAGAAAACCATTTGAGCGTATAAAATTAAGTTTCATATATTCCCTCTCTAGTTAGTTATGTATCTCTCCTTACACAGGCTCTAATGAACCTGACCACTAGAGCGTTTCGCTTGTTTCTCAGATTCGCCGAACCAAGACCCTTCTCTTGTGGCTGGGAACCAGCGTGTACAAATGGACTTTAAACATGGCAGGCAAGCACAGATGACTCCAGCCCAAGACTCAAGGATGATTTCCAACTATCAGTTTCAAAAACAAGAGTCTGGTGTGGTTTTCTGTCTGGGATGTGATGTACCTCTAAAGTAGGCCATGTCTCAAACTGGAGGCGAAATCCAAGTCCTAGTCCACCTTGACTGTTGTGACAAGTCGAACTATGCTTACAAGGAATACACTTTCAGTCAAGCGGATAGTGACTTTATCTGTCATACAAGGGAGTTGATGGGTTACTTACAAGACGCCAGCCATCAGAATAATAGCAATGCCAATCTTGCGACTCAATGATACTTTCATAGGATGCAGTAGCCAAAACGGCAGTAATAGTACAATGAGATCGCTCACAAAATTTATGACCGCTGATGCCGCGTACATGTTGACTATCTCCTGGCAATTTCCACCTTCATAGTCTGGACATTGATATGCGATAGCTGCGACTGTATGAGAAATGCAATTGACCACAACGATGAACAAGACTGCATAAGCGCAGACGATGAAGTACATGTCGGCTGTGAATCTGAAGTAGAACATCAAGATTGAAGCCTTTGTGAAGACTATGGCTAGGTTATAGGCTGGTATTCCAGCCTATTTTGTATTCTGGACTCGTCAGTTATGGCGCGTTGAATAGCTGCATTGTGATCTCACCTGTAATAAGATGTACAGACCTCTGGGGCTGACATATTTGATGCAAATCCCAGCACCAAAGTCGTGCGCCTAATAATTGTCAGTTATGTACCCAACCATCTCGTAGAATACAGACATATCGAAGCGCTGACAAACCCTGCTGTGGCAAAAACCTGTACCACGACATCAGTCGCGGACGTTAAATTCCCAACCCATGCATACCGCTGCGATGATTATAAATGCTGAGTGTGTCAGTACGGTTTCAAGCGGAAGAATACTCCATTACTCACTGTAATCGAGATGCTATCTGTTTATAACTCTTTGCTTATCCAGATCCGCAAGGCAACAATTAACAACCCCATCACAGCCAAAATTATTGCAGCATTAAATAACTGTGAGCTTCGACTGCCTGTATACGAGAGGTGGTGGCAACGTTCCCGGCTATACGATTATGTCGTCTATGTCGATGAGCGCCTAGACCAATAGAGTAGAAAAGTGGAGGATTGTACAGTAGGTCTTCCAGCACTTTGTAAGGTTATTTCTCAATGGTTTAGGGCACAAGATGTTAAAGTCTCCGCAAGGAGTCCGACGGAAAATCTCAGCGCCTTGGGCGAAACGACCAGGTGCCAGGCGACTCTTCTGCTTCTCGATAGCATCGACCAACTTTACTGTCTTGGGTACAAAACAACCAATGCTCGATTAAAACGGCAGGAGTTTCTTCAAGAAGCTCAGAACTTGAGTAAGAAGGCTACGATTGTTATGGCTATGGCAAGAATAGCTACCTATATATATTCTAACCATCTATTCTCTGCCAAGATATGCTCATGCTATTCAACCATGAGAGGTCCTGGTTGTGAAAACCATCTCGAGGTCTGGAACCGCTAGCGTAAACTGGTCCCTGAGTCCAGCTAAAAAAGCAGATGAAGACGTGGACTTGTTGCTAGCAAGAGCCATATTAAAACGGTGTAATACTAAGCATGTAACATAACGGATTTCTATCAGCCCCAATTGTTTCCCCACGCAGGCATACCGGCCTAGGTCATTGGTTAATCCGAGGTTTGCAAATAAAGGCCTTCAGGCGAGGCCGGCAACACTCACCAACAGAAAACGGGGTAAATACTGAGGCATCCTTTACCAGTTCTGGTCGTGTCGTCCATCGCTCAGGAATAAAATCGTTAGGAGAGGAGAAAAACCTCTCATCTGTAATCTAAGTTAGCCTGTTTTTCAAACCCGCTTTAGAAGGGTTGTTACTAGAAACTTATTCCACGTACCTCTAAACATAGTATAGGACGGAACCGTCACAATCGTATCACCTGGAATAAATAGCTCGCCAACTTGTAACCCTTCAGGGGGTGTCATGCGCTGCAGCCCAGACGGTACGGGTGGGAAAAGGCGAAGTGCCTCATTAATGCAGGCTTGGAGGTACTTCAGCTTGGAAAGATTCGAGTGGTTAGGTTGTGTATGGGTTAGGAATAATTCATCGATTTCTGTTTGGAGGCTTTCATATGAAGCCTTGTTACTAGCTAGCAGGAAAAATAGGCAGGTAAGTGTAGCGGACGTAGTGTCACTGAGACCAAGTTAGATAAACCGCTTGAGCATCTTAAATAATGCCTCACCTTCCGGCAACCACTATTAGTTGCATATCTGCCTCTAGGTTCATCCGGTCCTGCTTACTTGGCCGTTCTAGAGCTTGATAATCAGACAGAAGCCAAGAGAAGACATTTGGATCATGGGACTGATTCTATACACAGTTCTGTTAGCCTACATATCTGAAGAGGGTCCCAGATATCGTTTACCTCCTCCATGTGCCGAAGCTGCTTAGCGAACCATTTCTGGAAATTAATGTCGTCGCGATTGGCAAATGGAATTGCCCTGAATAGAGGGAACATCCATGTCAAATGGCTGAATATACCAGCCATAACCATGTGTGTGCGAACCAAACTCATGAATGGATGCTCCACCCCTTCTGTAAGCATTCCAAAGCTCTTACCGAAAGCGAGATCACCCATAACATCAAAGCTATAAAACCCGAACCATTTCGAGATGTTGAAGGGCATGCCTTGTGTTTCCTCTAATTGGTTGAGCAGTTGGTTGGCGTATTTGGCAACACGGGGTTCATAATTATGAAGAGCTGAAGATGCTTGTTAGTCGCGGCAACTGACGATAATTGATTGAGAACCTATAAATCTCACACTTGGTGTTAAATGCTCTGTCCCAAGCTCTTCGGCGTCGAGAATGGTCCTCTCTATCCCGGGACATATGTAGAGAGATGTCCGGTTGTTCGATGTTGTACCATGGTCCTTTGACACAGCATGAACTATTTCCATGTATAGCATGAAAAGCTTGGGGACTGATTATAGAAAGCGTAGATGGCCCTTTGGTACCTAAGCATTGAGATTGAAGACGGGAAAGAGGAGCTCATAACTTACCTACTCGTACGATATCTCCGTATATACGGTGGAGGTCCTGGATCTCCTCGTATAAATGAAAATTCTTGATGGAACGCTTAGTGATGTAGATATTGGAAAACCTTGCCAAGAATGGCCCCGAGAAATTATGCAACCGGTGAAGGAAGTTTAGCCGGTAGATAACTATGCTGGACAGTACGCCGGAAACCATGGATAATACTAAGCCCAAGGACAAAATTATAGAGCCCCAGATGCCGTATGACCATCCAGTCGCCATGACTTTTAGAATCTTCAAATTCAGAGCCAAGCCGAAAGTGACCGCAAGGATCCCGCGGAGAATTCTCATTGTGTGAAGATCCCACTCCCCTATCCGAAACAGGAATATATGGAGTGGGATACCGATTGCAAAAGCAATCGCAAAAGCCAGGGAGGACAACTCTCCGGATACCGTGGCCATGCCGAAAGCAGTAGACCTCGGCTTTGGAATATCAGCAATCTTGGACCTAGCGGCAGTGAGTCATATCTTACGGAATAAAAAGAGACTTCTAAGTAAATTGATGAAAGAAAATGTTTGATGTTTGTTTGATAGAGAATGTAATCTCGTGGTTGAGAAATTCAAAACCGATATTCCTCAACTTGGGTGGGAACCGTGAAAACGGTTTTGCTGACGGTATAAAAGAGCCGAAGCGGATCGTACAACAGGCCCGGACAATTCTCGCAATAACACATACCTGGTTATTATTTCCTAGGCGGTGGCTTGATGAAACATGTCGTTGACGCTCTAAACGGCCGCCTACTAAAGTTTGCAGGGTCCGGGACAGGATAGACATCGGGATAAAACACGGGATAGCTAAACTCCTGGTAACAAGGTTCAAAGGGTGGTGGGTTTGCATGATGGTCCGGATGCTGCTGGATTGCCCCGAGAAGGAACCACACTTTGAAGGAGTCAAAGATGTTAAGGTCCATTATGCCAATACAGACTTGATATTAACTAATATGACATTCTGTAATGCTTCATGCATGACTCTTCACTCGCCGACCTTCCTTCTTTAGCATCCGGCATTTACTTCCGAGTGTATTCCTTAATTTCATGCCTAACCTCGGCAATTATAAAAGAGGAGTAATGTTTATTGAAACTCGACGGCATCTCTATAGGCAAAGGTGTGTTTGGGAGCTATATATTGGGAAACGTAAGCATCACTGAGGGTTACGACGACCAGCGGAGTAATTACAACCACCAGCGGGATAACTACAACCACTAGCGAGATAACTTCCATATTTAGGAACTACTTTGTTCCTGAGAACATTCTTTATACGTCTGTGATGTATAGTAGGATTTCAGTGCTCACAGCCACATGTTACAGTCCCCACGATGGGTACTTTTGATTCATACTAACAACAAGTTCCTAGTTGAAAAATATATAAACCCAAAAGATACAGTCTCAGCTTTATCTACGATAACTAAGGCTCCGGGGCTAGCGTTTTCATATTCTCGTTACACTACCTTCTCTCGTATCTCAATATCTTACTTTTGTTGTCAATATGCAGATAGACAGAAAGATCTGCATTGCTATCTTCGGCCCTACCGCTTCTGGTAAAACTAAGCTGGGAGTGGCTATTGCCAAGGGCTTGCTAGGTGAAGTTATTTCGGTTGATAGCCTTCAATGCTACAGACCGGGCAGCATTCTCACCGCAAAGCCTACCATTGAAGAAATTCAGGATATACCTCATCACTTGATAGATTACCTTGAAGCTGGTGAGGAACCTGATAATTTTACAGCCATGGCTATAGACAAGATGGAAGATATCACAAGGCGCAAGAAGCTTCCGATTCTCGTTGGGGGGTCAACATCTCTTGCTCTTCCCATACTGCGCGAGTCACTCAAAGCACAATACCAGCTGATGGCAATCACTCTGTTACCGCATCAAGCTACGTACCAGGCACTCATCAAAGCTAGAGGTACCGAGATGCTGAATAGGGGACTTTTGGACGAGCTTACTGAACTGAGAGCCCTGGAGAAGACACTGTACGGCAGCGACATCGCTCCCGGCAAAGGCGTGTGGAAGGCTATTGGATACTCGGAGTTCCGTCCCTACCTTGAAGTTGACCCAACAGCTGATGACCGTGAGCAGCTGTTCCGAGACGGCCTAGGTTCCATGTATGCCAATACTTTTCAATATGGCTTATACCAGCTCAAATGGATACGAGAAACTATGACTCCTCTCCTACAGGGAGCTCGGGTGGCATGCATTAGTCTCCCTGTTACCGACAAAGCATCATGGGCATCAGATGTTGAAGGGCCTGCCATGGCGATGGCTGGCGAATTCTGCCATGGTTCTCGGATCGTAGGATTTCCTTTCAAGACTGATTCTAAGCCCCGGGTCATCTGTCTATTGTATGTACCTCTATTCTCTCATATCCCTGTTCCAAATTGGCTCCAGCTGACATCTATAGTGGGGGTTCAACCCCTGGCAACAGTCCGGCACATATCGCGGCAGCTAAGTCTCTTGCTTTCGTTCTCCACCGTCATGATATCAAGCTTGTCTACGGCGGCGGGACGACTGGCATTATGGGAGCTATTGCAAGCAGTTTAGTGCGACTGTCTGGCCCAAGTGCGGTCCATGGCATTGTCCCGACTGCACTCATAAAATACGAGGAATCTACTACATCAGGTCCTGTAAATCCATCCGAATTTGGAATACGGACTGCTGTAAGGGATATGCATACCCGAAAGAGACTTATGGTCAAGGCGGTTCTCGATGGCGCTCCAGGTAGCGGCTTCGTTGCGTTGAGCGGTGGGTATGGTACCATGGAGGAGCTACTCGAGATAACAACGTGGTACCAGCTGGGCATCCACAAATGCGGTATCTGTGTATTCGATGTGGACGGGTTTTACCAGGGGTTACTGGACTGGATTGACCAAATTGTACGTGACGGATTTGTAGATAAGAAGGATGCCGGCATTCTCAAGGTGGTAACAACGGCAGATGAAGTTGTCAGTTGTCTTAGCGGCAAGCACCATCACTCACGATTTGGTGAGTTGGAGTGGATTTAGTTATGATTGGGTAACATTCAAATCCTAAACCTGTTCCTAACACGTCAAGCTGCACACTTGTACGTCCCTCTTTGACTCGTAGGTGTACTGAAAATCAAATACCAAAAACGTCTAATCTCAACATGTATTAGAACCATATTTGTAGGCCCACTTCTCGCGGGAAGGATTTTAACACGTAGCAGATCTGCCGATCCGCTACGGCATGTTACCGGATCTACAGGAAATTCTCCGTTCCCCCGAAGAGCAAGGCACCAACTACCCATGTCTAAGATGGAACCTGCTACTCAGTTCTGCAAAGAGCCCCTGCCAGTCGCATTGATTCCTACACTCACAGAACTGTGGTTCGTACCTCGGCCTGTTCATCTGAAACCGCCATCTGCACTGACCATACGATAACTGCCATAACTGTGGACTGCTTGTGAGTAAGCCAGCAATCTTCATGTGAAAAGGGGGCGGAGAGACTATCTATTGCGGAGGTGTTTGCACTAATGAAGACATCTCAGAAGCGAGCAGTGGTATTCGTTTTGGCATTGATGCTCGGCATTTATATTTCCGTGTACTAGCAAAAGATGGAATTAATCTCATCATTATAGCTTTGCCGTGCCAACCGACTTGTGAATCAAGGTAGTATCAAGGTTTGTGTGATTGGCGTTGCATCGATTTACTCATGGGGAAATAGTGGCTTAAACTTTAATTATTAGACTATGCACGTTTGTGACACGTGTGCAGGTATGTCTTCTGATCTACACTTCTTAGTTGCCTAGGAACGGACCGAGCAATTAGGCTCACGGAAGCCGAAACCACATTCTCAAAACAGAAACTAAAACTCTAAACCAGGCAACAAAACAAAATAGTCACGCCACTAACTGTGATATATATTGCTCGCTCTGACAAAACTTGAACCTTAAAATGGACAAGGAATGATTACATGGCGATGGATATAAACAAATAAGAAGCAAGAAAAGAGAGCGACGGCACTTAGCTCTCGGTATATGGACCGGCATTTAACCCCTGCCAGTCACATTCTAGAGCTTCCGAGAAGACCCTACAGGGCTATAGAGACCGTAGCCGGGTGTAACTGTGCTCCATGTCTCAATATACGCCGTCACTGCCTGCTGGTATTGCAAACCGGCAACCTTCTGGTACAAGAGGGGCGGAGAAATTATCTTGACAGCGTCCCCAAGCTTAGGTACTAACGCAGGCATACCAGAGGCGTCTGATCGCATGGGTATCGGCATTTAGGTCTTTAAGCACCATGGGTTTTTCTAAAGCCTCCGCCATTTGAGTTAAAGTGGTATCAAGGTGCGATTGATGTCGCATTACCATGAAACCTGACGAAGCCCAAACAACTGATGAGGGATTGCAAGCCATAAGAATATACTTNNTTGAATCTTATATTGCAATGAAACCCTTAGGCCTTGGCTGAAGCCCAAACAAGCTTCACGACGAAGGTAACAAAACAAGCTCATGATGCCACAGTTCCATAGCGCGAGTTGCTCATAGGATGGTAATATAAGTGGGCAGGGTATTCAAAGTAGCTTCGCTACTCAATATTGATTTAAGTCATTAACAATCAAAGCCGAAAGGAAGAGCGGCAAACTAGCTTTGCTACATAGCAACTTTTAGGTCTAGAGACGGGTAGATATTTAGTCTAAGACTTTATACTTTATGCTAATTTATAAATAATACTTATAAAAAACTATCTTACTATTACGTCTCTTAACAAAAAGCTTATTTTTAAAAAACGCTTTTATATATTTATTTTATAATTTGATTAATTTTTTCTACTATTTATTTTAAATATAATTATAAAAATATTAATTTATTACAACTTAATATTAATATATATATATA
>PVQA01001296.1:0-14825 GCA_002980515.1 Fusarium burgessii | reverse complement strand
GGGTGGCGGTGAGTTAGTCTAAGTCTTGAATCAGGCTCTTCAGACCAACATCATCTGCACAACAATAAAGTCTTTTAATTTGTTGACTTGAGGCTTAAGTGATAGTTCATCCGATAGATGAGCTTTGTTCGTTCGCTGATCTTCGATTGAAATCTGAAAAAAGTCAGTACCGAGAGTTTACTCAGACCATCAATCTTAGAGTTTTCATCTCAAATCATAGCGTCATAGGCGACTTTATGGACTTGATAGCATAATGCTGTGCCTTGACATACCCGTTCCTCGCTACGTCCAGAAGCTCATCTTTGAGCCACCGGTTTGCTTGCCAAATGTGCAGGACATCAAAGCCGGGAATCTCATCAGGAAGTTCGGCGACGAATTTGAACGACTGAGAGACGAAATCGACCAGGCATGCAGTCTCGCATCTGGCCCATCCGACATGGTCATACTTCTGGAGCGACCGCATGAATCGCAAACTTACCACGGAACCTTTGGCGAGTTTGTGAAGCGATGCAAGACGCTGAAGAGTGTTGATGAACTTATCAGATTCAGCTCCAAGGGAGCTCGGAGTATTCATACTGTCACTGTCCTTGACGCATTCTCTTTCAAACCCCAGGATTAAACACCCATTCCCTCAGAGCGATGTCATCAGCTGATCGAGGAAATTTTAAAATTTAAAAAGCCTAAAGTTGTTCTATGTTGTTGGAATCAACCTTGTGAACAGCCATTTGTCGCTCAATTCAAGTCGCACGGAGTTGGCACATGGCCATTTCGCCATGAAGTGGACATAGAGGGGTTTTCAACAATTGCAATGCGGTCATTCCATCCAGCTGCGGCTGTCTGCTACGATGAATCGCGAAAGGCCTGTTGTCGAATGCTGCTCATCTGTCATTTTGTTCTAGCATTTGCTGAATTGGCAAGTTCAACCGCAGTCCCTGAGTGGATGGAGATGGTTTGAAAACAGCTCCACGGAATATTCGTAAGTCCCCAGCTTTCTAATTGCAAGAATGTAGTCTAACCTTGTAGTGTATCCCGACGTAATGGTTTGAGAAACCTCAATAATTTGACGAAGACGCCTTTTATATTAAGCATTCTACGGAAGATGATGGGACTTAAGAGAGAGCGAACGGTCTATCCACACTCCGAAGACAGACGTGCTGAAGATCAACGCCAGCAGGTGAACGTACTGTTGAGATAATTATTTGCCTCAGGCTACAACGAAGGGGCCCAGGATATCACAAGTCTCTGTCTTTTATGGAGGAATTACAAGTATTGCCAGCTCTCCACGCGGCAAGACATACTCAGCCGATTAGTAGAGCTTGGAAGCCGGCAAGGCTCGTACCAGGGCCAGGGGGCCGTTTCAACGTTTTCGCCCGCTTGCAAAAGCTACTACGTTGGGTTTGCAGATGATGAAGACGATGACGACCTTGAGAAACAGTTGGCTTCTTTGAACATTCATGAAAAGGCATCATCAGTTGAGGATGAATTAGTGTCTCTTGCACGGCTGCAGACGCGACTTTCTCATCAGAAAGACCTCCTTTAGAGAATCGAAAACGTCGCAACTGAAGTGTTATCCCACATTCAGCTGAGCGTCGAGCTCCAAATTACTATTCTTAGCCCTGATAGAATCGATCTCTCAAAGATCATTGCAGAATTAACTCAAGACATGTGGCGTTACCTGGACGAGGTGACAGCACACATCATGGCAACACCATCGGTTCTAGCGGGAGAAGAAGGCCTAGTCCATCACGAAGAACAGCCGAGAAAATCCTTGGCCCAGCGCCCCGATGCTCGCAGTATTATGGACTCCGTTATCCTGGTTGTTGAAATATTATTGAATCGGGCATTTCGCTGCATCTTGCTTTGTTCAGGATTAATCGCCCAGGGGAGGATTCTTTTTAGCCCATCACAAGATTCAAATGACGATGCAATGCAAACACTCTTCGACGCGCCCAGAAATCTTGAAGACATGTCGGCGAGCATTAAGTCTACTCTTGATACTTTACTGATTCTTCGGGAGCAACTGGACAATCCTAACCAACTGTTCAAGCGCGAAAGTCATGTCAAGCTACCATATGAAGACAATGGTCTTGGTGCATTATACAAGTAAATTCGGAAACAGGCTTCATTAACAACGGCCCTCTACAGGCTTATAGTCGACATCGTGATACGGTAACTGCGAGAGGTTTTCAACGTTATTGTCACGGCATTTTGCAAGAAATCACAGCTCTTGCTAAGTAATAAGCTCTGTCCGCTCGTCGTGTTTCCAGGTCGCAGGCTGTGTTAGGTTAGCAAGCTGAACGTTGTTAGAGAATGACCGTAAGTCAACATTTGATATGTAGCGTTTATTTACTAAATGAATGAATAAATGGATTTATTCCGCCCGATAGAATACACCTCATAGAACTTACAACATCTTATCTCGTTGTTGAGACATTTGATAGGCGGTTCTATCTTTTTGGGGGCTGATACTCTAAGCAAAGCCCACTCAGCCTCGCCGGCTTTCCCATGCTAAGAAGTATAAATATCACAGCACTGTATGCCACGATTAACCAGCTACGTTATTTCTATCCTATCCAGAGTTCCTAGTAGACCCACCTTCAGAATCTAGGAACTTCCCGCAAATAAATAAAAACTGTCAGCATTTATTCTATTACAATAATCTGACCTATACTAGCTTGGCCCTCTTCATATTGCCCAATGTCATACTTTTTGACATATATGATATTTCTGTCTATGAAACAAACCTCCGATCAAGATTGTAGATAAGGTAGATAACGTATGACAAATAAAGTACGCGTTCACACGCGTGTGTGACGCGCGCAGACGGTCGATCGAAATGGGACGAATAAGTCACCATAGTATGGATGATATGAGAACAAGCCAGAGATAGACAAGCACTTGAGAAGTGGACAGGGGTATACGACAATTAGGGGGACACAGCAATTAAGAATAGAAGAGTAGGGTCAGATACCTTCTATGAAGTCATATTTAGCTAAGAATAAAGAGAGAGCTTGATCGCTGCTCCCTTCCTCCTAATCGACATAACGGAAATTACTACACGCTGTGAAGTTTAAGCGCGCGGTCGTCTACATGGTTGGCACGGGCCTTCGTTTCAAGAAACGCGGCGCATTTCGCGTTCTCGGTTTACAGGCCCAGATGGAAATGCGGCACATTTCCAGAGGGGAAATTCGGGGTAAGAAAATGGAGATTCTGATTGGTGCAGAAGTGGAAATGCGGCGCATTTCTGGTCTATATTCTTGAGTAGGTGGAATGGGTTGTTTAGCTGCTCGGTGATGCGGGCCATTACAGGAAAACGAAGAATGCTCAAGTACAGTCGAGTGGCAAGCAGAAAGAGGACCAAATGAGGGCTTCTAAGGCACAACTAATCTGGTGGGACATTTACAAATGCACGGAGTGTTATACGCTTTTCTTTTACCTTTCAAGAGTGAGACATGGGTAGGGGTATTCACACTTGGAGGAACAGATACACAACCAACTCGGTAGACGTTAGTGCAGCCTTTTTTCTGCAGGGGTTGGGTCCGGGACCTAGAATTCTACATGCTGACCGCGACGTCCAGGCCGCCTCCCCGAAACCCCATGTATTGGCCTTGTTTGCACTTTTCAGTGGCGTGGTCCAAACGTCATATGTGATTGTCGTCAAGCCTTGTTGAAGCAGGAGTCGGTTAAGAGTAAGAGTACGCAATCTGTTACAGGGTCAAAGCGGTGTGGCGCCATGCTGTGTGGGGATAGTAAGCGTAAGGCTGGGGTATGACGTGCTGGCTACGCTCAGGCTCAGGACGACACAGCGCGTTACATTTTCGCATTCCGTTGTTCGCCTTTTCAAGCTAGCAGTGGCACTTGGATTCAGGCGACGGTCAAGTAGTTGGGCTTCCGTTTCAGCACAGCTCCATAAAGTTAATCCCTATTAGTGGCCAAACAGATTACCTTCACTTCGGTGGCGGACTGGCTACTGGGCCTTGGCTGCAATAATATCGAGTGGCTTGTTACGGAATAGCTCTGTTCAGCCAGGATGCTGGAGCCATGCGCTTTGTTCACCGGCCGCATTATAGTTAGTCTGAGTGCTCTCGATCGGCCCTTTGATGATAATGTTAGTCAATTCGTCTTGAGGATGCATACTTGCAGAAAACTAGAGATAATGACTATAATAAAGCTTTTCAAGCCTATAGATTCCATATTTCTTAATATGGACACCGGATAAGGGTCGGATATACATTATACACGTGTCGACGTGTGCCGATCGTTGTTGAAAACGGAATTTATCCACGAAGAAAGGAAAAGAGGCAGCCAATCAAAAGGCCTGAACCCCTCTTTTGACCTAAAATTCGATCGGGCTTGGGCCTCCTTCGAATATTTGACATTTGACATTTGATAGTCGGGTTTATTGGGTAATACGTGCCGCAAACCGTCCGGATACAGCTAGCTACCTTAGCGTGGAAGGGGCAATGGGATTTCGGCTGGTAGAGTGTGATGGCAAAGCATGTCATCGTCAAGCATGTAAGAAATCATACGACAACCAATGGTTGCCCATTCTGTTCCCTTATCACTGCCACCCTCGATTCTATTCGCCGAGCGATTTTGAATTGTTAGCCTGCACTTGTCAGTCTATCGCAAATGCCACGGGTCGCACGATGACAGGAGTGTCCCTTTACAAATTGTCGCATGCCCCGCCGACAACCGCTTTGTCGCTCTCCGAGACACCTTCGCATCTTGTTAGGCACAGGCCGCAACTCCACAGCACGGGCTAATTCAGTGTCCTTTTTCCTGTTCTTTTTTACCTTCCGCTGTTTTCTTCGCTGCGTCCCTACGCGCTCAGAACGCTGCTCCTCTGCCATTACAAGGACATGTTGGCCCGAGGCAGAAACGATGCCCAGTGTACGAACCAGTTCACCGCCCCTTCAGGCGTGCCCGGTCACGCTCACCCTGCTCCTGTCGCTCCATGGGCCAACATCCCTTCACAGCAGATGTCGAGGGTAGATTGGGGTCCAATTGGCTCTGCTCCCGGCATGAGTATGATTAGTATAGCCTCTGATGAGAGTGAACATGCCAGGCTCAATACGGGATGCATGGGTAAGAGAAACCTCTCTCCCACTAACGGCCGACGAAAAGCGGATGAGTCCACGATCAAGGCTCCCACCAATAAGAAATCCAAGACTAATGCCGCTGCTACCAACATTGACAAAGATTTCTCGGATGAAGGGTCCACGATCAGACAAGAGGAGAGCGTGTCCATGTCAAAGGTGACAGATGACGAGAAGCAAAAGGCCTTTCTCGAGCGCAATCGGTATGTCCTACAATCCCTGATTGTTCTGTATTGTGGCAGTTTACTGATTCTCCTCGAACCAGCATCGCTGCCCACAAGTGTCGCCTCAGGAGGAAGCAATGGCTTGCCCAGATGCAGACAAACGTTGAGTTGTTCACTACGGCGAACGATACCTTGGTGGCGAAAATCGCTCATCTCAGAGAAGAGACAGTCAACCTGAAGACACTCCTTTTTGCCCATAAGGACTGTCCGTTTGCTTATCAGCAGGATCTATATAGTGCTTCTATGCCGCAGGTTCTTACGCCCTATAATTTGTAACTCTACTCTTGTAATATAGTTAGATATATGCTGAATTAGCTTGTAGCTAGTTAGGATGGTAGCGGTATTTATTATAGTGTTGGACATACGGGAAGCTCCGTATCGACTGGACTGCCTTCTACGGGGATAGGTGTGAAGCTGGGCCCCCGGCTCCAATCGGTTGGAATATCAGCCGGCCTCAACGCCGGCCGATTTTGTCTCTCAAAGCTCTTGTTATTGTAGGTAGAAGATGGCTCCTTACTAGCTGGAATTAATTGGGAATTCATTGCTTTATTTGGGATAAGCTTGCATCGTAATGTAATTTCCAGTCACAGGACATATAGACAACTTGGGTTTGCAGCAATTCGAAAAATTTACCCTAGCTTAATATGCCCTAATCTCTCAAAAGTCATGGCGAACGACATCGAGTCGCCTCCAAAAGCTGGAGCAATGGGTCCCCCTGCCAATACAGCAGGCCAAAAATGCGCTGCATATTCTGCGATATGATATACTGACTAAATTAATGGCATTTTACAAAGGAGAAAATAAAGTAACTATCTCGCGACGATAAAGATGAGCTTGGCTGGGCGAGAAATGTTCCTCGGGAAGCAACGCCAAACCCGTATGCTGGCATGTCGCCTTGGCAATTACCTCCAATCCGTTTCCTTCGACACCAGCTTCGGTAACTTCCATTCCGCGAGGGACTGCTTCTAGTCTGTTTCACAACCTACTGTACCAATTACCACTGGTATTGACACCCAATACCAGTTTTTGTGGCCCGTGCACCTGTCTTTGCCTGAGGAACGTAGAGACGAAGGTTCTTCCTTCCGCGTCCTCTCTCCCTCCCCAAACGCCCGGGCCACATAGCGCCCCGATCCTTTCCAGCCACCACTGCCACAGTCCAAAAACCCGTGAGCCACGGTTCATTCTTTTTGCTCCTTCATTTTCATCGGCTCCGAATGAGCCCGTCCCCCCCGTCCCCGCTAGTCCCCGGGGACGGGCCGTTCCCGGAGCTCCGCCACCGTCCGTACATCCACGGAGCTCTGCATCTGCCTCCTGCGCCACTTTAACGCTCCCTCTGTCGTTTTATTTTTATCACCGACACCGCCATCGTCCGTACATCCACGGAGAATTCGCTTCGAAGAA
This sequence comes from Fusarium burgessii, assembly GCA_002980515.1. Classification (NCBI taxonomy): domain Eukaryota; kingdom Fungi; phylum Ascomycota; class Sordariomycetes; order Hypocreales; family Nectriaceae; genus Fusarium; species Fusarium burgessii. The sequence continues at coordinate 8,101 of PVQA01001296.1, read as the reverse complement.
ACGGTTGAAAAATAGTTGAATTGAAAAATGGTTGCGATTCCGGTAGCCTCAGTTGTTTCTTTTCTACGAGTGGCGGTCGATTGTGTCTTTTGCTAGCTGCCTCCTATCCTGATGGCGCGCCATTTGTTTTATACCTCTCCTTTCCCACGCCCATGCCTCACATCCACTTGTTATCATGCCCCGGCAAGAACCAGTCAGAGTCCCAATTGATGACATCCGCCGTACGTTGGAAGATCTGGACCGACAGCGCACTCAGAACAGGGCCCGAGGGAGGCGGGGAGCCTCTCAATCGACGGTTCCAAATTCCCTGGCATCTCAGAGAGCTGTCCACCGTCGGCAAGAGCTGGTCAGAGTCCATCCCGGCGATGCCACTCTGCAGGCTCTCGTCGAGCCCCGAAGGGAGCCGGTCAGAGTCCCTCATGCTGAGATCCTCCGCATGTTGGATCATCTAGACCGCCAGCGCGCCGAAGACCGAGCCCGCCAGAGGGCCGGAGAGACCGAACAGGTAGAGCGGCCGACCACTCCCAACAGGTTGTGCCGCCCTCCACAGATCTTTCCTTCGTCAAAGCGCCATAGGGAAGAGGAGGAAACGCTTCCAACTCCACCGAACACGCAACCACACCATGCCCCGAAACCAAGCCGCTCCCCAAAGAGGAGGCGGCGGCCAATGGAGGAAACGCTTCCAACTCCACGGAACACGCAACCAAACCGCGCCCCGAAGTCGCCGCGGCCCATGCCGGAAACCGTCCAACTCCAGCGGGAGTCAATCAATTCTATTCTACAACACCGTGAATCTTGCTTTCGCGACAAGGAGGAGGCATCAGCAACAAGATCCTGGTGCAAAGAGGTCCCACGCGCCCGTCAGGTAGAGGCTTCCAAGTCGTTCTACCAGGCGTTTACGGATGAAAGGACGTTGCCAATTTCGCATTGCGTCTTTTGCTACAGAAAGCATGCGCCTTGCGAACTCACTACCGTCCAGTGGAAGAGGCTGTTGACGCCATTCCTGCTGCAGGCAACGAGGACTCTTCAGCAGTGCCGGAAGTGCCTCCCACTGGACGACGACGCTGGAGTTCGGGTGTGCCGCGAGTGCCGCGCCAGCTTGGAAGGTGGAAAGCTGCCTAAAGCCTGCTCAGTCAACAACATGGACATCGGATGTGAGCATCGGTACCCTGAAGAACTAGATGGCCTCTCTCCTGTTGAGGAGAGGCTGATTGCTCTCCAGGCCCCTTTCGGCTACATCACAAAGTTCACCGTCGACAACAAGACCCCGTCGGGACTCAGTTACCGGAAGCACGTGAAGGGCCATATTGTCGTATTTCCAAACAAGGTGGAGGACCTCGTTGCTACAGTTCTACCCCACCCTCTTCTGGAGACCATCGAGAACATCCACGTCTCTTGGAGTGGTTCGAGCAAACCCAGCTCGGCAGACGTTGGCCATCTTCTCCAGGTGCGCAAGTCCCGTGTAAGGGCTGCCCTGCTGTGGCTCCAGAAAAACAACCCACTTTACGAGCACATCGGAATCAACCACGGCGAGATAGACGACTGGCGGTACGAGGAGGGCTCTAATGTTCCCACCCCCATCATGGACATGATGCAGAGGGAGGAACCGTCGGTTGCTGAGAAGACGCAGACGGACCATATCGTCCCAGATACCGATCGAGGGTTGGAGGAGAACCGGTTCGTGAGTATTGAAGAACTCCTCACCACCTCGGCACAAACCGGCTCCGGCGACGATCCCCGCCCCCCGGGTGGCGCTCTGTCGATCGAACAGCACCATCCCTTGCCTCCGGAAGATGCTGACCGCGACGGTGAAGCCGTTTATGGGACGTCATCCTCCGGCATGTTTCCTCTTGACGGGCCAGCCGCTTTCGAGGAGGCCGACAAGCTGTCCTTCTTAGTCGACGCTCTCCAGACGAGTCAGAGTCGAGATGCCGACGATGCTGAGCCATGCGCTATGCACCTTCAGACAACAGGTGAACAGCCGTTCATCAGAGTGGAGCGTGGTGCCGACTTCGCAGATACCCTGCACGAGGACTTCTTCCCGCGGACCTTCCCAAAGCTTTTCCCGTGGGGGAGGGGTGGCCCAAAGGCCCTGGGGGAGCCGAATTCCAATCAGCAAGATGCTTCAGAGCCTGCTCGGCGCCGTTCCAATCATTCGCTCAATTACTGGGCCAAGTATGTTCTGCAACGACACGGAGGCCGGTTTGCCACCCATCCCATCTTCTGTTTCTTGGTCTTCAACCTCCTTCTCCGATCTTCCAACCGCCGTATCAGCATGGTCCGCATGGCAAAGGGCTCTTTTCAGGAACTTGAACGGGTGTATGGGAGCTTGACGACGGACCGCCTAAAAGCCGCCGAGAATGAGATGCGAGAGACGAGGAAGACGACTGACCCCGACATATCGTTCCTGCTCCGCGAGCTGTCCATCTTCGGCCACGCACAGCCGCTCTCGAACGAAAGCCGACTCCTGATGCGGAGGATGATACAAGCACTTGACATTTGGACCGGCACGCCTGCGATTTGGATTACCATCAGCCCCAATGACATCAACAACCCGGTAAAGATGAGGCTCTCTATCCACAGGCTCCACGAGTATGACACGGCAAAGGAACTCTTAGCCGATCTTCGGGGGAGGTATGACAGAATCGCCCTTAGCACCATGGATCCGGTCAGCTCCGCCATCTTCTTCCACCGAGAAGTCTCTTTGTTCTTCGAAAAATACGTCAGGACAGGCCAAGAATCGGCTTTCGGGAAGATCAGTCACTATTATGCGACGGTGGAAACGAACGAACGCGGCAGTCTACATCTACATGGACTACTCTGGCTGGCCGGCAACATGCAACTGCCGTCGCTGATCGACGACATGGCCGATCCTGCCGAGGAAGGATACCGTGCCCGGGTAGTTCAGTATGTAGACTCGGTCTTTCATGAATGCTTAGACGAGAACGCGGGGAACGCTGTCCGGCAGGAGAGGAAGCCGATCCATCCCGACGAAGGAATGATGAACAGCACCGAAGCTCTCACTGCGGCCTTCGAAAATGAGTCCAACTACATTGCGTACTGTTGCCAGGTTCACTCGCACACTTATACCTGTCTCAAGTATTCTCTGAAGGGATTCGCCGAACAGAGTGCGGACAGGAACAGAAGGACCCTTTGTCGGTTCAAGGCGCCTTGGAAAATCGTCGAAGAGACGGGATTTACAAATGATGGGCTGCTCAATGTCCGTCGGAACCACTCGCTCGTCAACCGGTATAACAAAGCAATGGCGATCGGCCTCCGCCACAACCACGACATCTCGATGATCTTGACGAGGACCAAGGGCCTGGCGATGGTGTTTTACATCACAAACTACGCCACCAAACTGGATACAACAATGTGGAAACGTGTTGTTCTCGCAGCCGAGGTCTTCCGACAGCTCTCTGAATCTGCTGAGCGGAGGCGCCAGGTGTCGGGCCCCGCCGAGGGTGACGGCGCTCGCCCCGCCCTGCTGAACGAGAGTCGCCAGTTTCTGATGAGGGCAGCAAATCGAATCTTTTCCGAGCGACAGCTATCGGCTGTAGAGGTGTGTTACCATATACTGGGCTATCAGACGGACTTTACCAACGTGCCGCACTGGTCCTTCCTAAATCTGACCGCACTGTATTGGACCGTCCTCCGGCGCTGGATGTATCTTCGTCGTCAGGCCGGCATACAAACAGACCTAGAGGAGCCTCCTGAGACAGTGCAGCTCAGGGAAGGCGGGCGTACTTTGTTGTACTTGGACGCTTATGCCTGCAGAGGTCAAGTTCTGAGATCTCTGTGCCTCTATGACTATATGTCGATGATTAACTTGGTGCGTCGCAGTGACCGAGATGAAGATGAAACCCACATCTCTCTTGGGGGATCCTCGCCCGAGTGCCACGGCTGGCTGCAAGAACTTCGGCGGCCTCACGAATACGCCGTGCCGATCTTTCAAGGATACATCAGCAACGACCACGAGGACGAGCACCCCGTGTATTTCAAACGGTACGCTCCAGAGTCTATGCTACTGACTCCGAGCCCAGCTCTGACGCTTCCGCCTAGCAACTCTGTCCTCCATTTGGCCTTATTCGTACCTTGGGAAGACTTCCTTTCCGAGACACGCGGCGATATCACCGATATATGGTCAACCTATGAAGCCTCTCTCTGCGGCCGGCTGCGTTTCCACGTCGCGAACATCTCCCTCCTCAGCAAATCAGCCGAAGACGCACGCAAAGACGCAAAGCTCTGGGCTAGCCGGTCAGAGGGCGACGATACGGTTGACGTAGAGTTTCCTCTTGATGAAGGCGACTGTAGTCAGTGCAGTGGAGAGTCTGCAACGGCGGTTGAGCATCACCAGAACTATACAGCTCTCCTTCGGGCTCTGCACAATGCCGTGCGAGACTCCGACGCTACGAGGGACTCCCCAGTCTTGCGGAGCCTGATCCGGGACCTGTGCCAAGAGAACGCAGCTGAAGAGGGTCGGCCTTTTGTCCCACGTCGAGAAGATTTTTATCAGCAAATTCGCCGTAACCAGGATAGCTCTATATACCAACATCCGACTCTTTCTGGGGAGGATGTTCGGGCCGCGGCAAAGGCCCAGGACATGCTGCATCTCCGAATGCTCGATGAGATGGAGGGCGGTCTCCAATGTGGCACAACCTCCACGGGTAACGCCGACATCGACGATCTGCTTGTTCGGCATTGCGACACGGAGATTCCCATTCCGAGGCAAGATGAAGACCCAGTCATACAGGGTCCTCGAATATTTCTCGACGTGGACCTCACCAAAAGCTTTGTGGAGATGGGGCATCTTGCCGCCTCCAGCTATACGCTCAACGATCTGCAAAGTATGGCTCTTCAGCTCGTATGCAGCTTCTTGGACAAGTACGCTGCCAACCCTGACTCCGCTGGTCAACATCTTCAGTACATCGGAGGACCAGGCGGTACTGGAAAATCCAGGATCGTCGATGCCTTGCGCTACGTGTTCGCGGCCAGAGGTCAGCCACATCATCTTCAGATTACCGGCACGTCAGGCAGTGCGGCAGCCCAGATCGGCGGGACGACGCTCCATTCGGCCTGCGGACTGGATACTCACCGATCTCACAATGCACGACCCCCAGCATTCTCGGAAGCTAAAAAATACATGTGGAAGCAGAAGCTAGTCCTCGTGATCGACGAAGTTAGCATGCTTGGGGGAGCCACTCTGTTCAACGCCAGCTACCACCTCCAGTCGCTCCGCGATTGCCTAGATAAGCCATTTGGCGGCATTCCCGTTGTTCTCTTGATGGGGGATTTCTATCAGTTCGCCCCAGTGCGGGAGACGAGCCTCCTGGTGGACCGAATCGCGGATCCCGCTTTCGCCGCCTCCCTGGGACAAGCGACCATTTCTCACCACCGTGGCTACAGTCTGTGGCTGATGTTCAAGACTGTTGTTCTTCTCGAGGAACAAGTCCGCGCGAGAGACGATCCTCAGCTAGGCGCTCTTTTAGACAGAGTACGGGCGGGGACCCAGACACAGCAAGACCTGGACCTGCTCAACACGAAGCTGGTGGGCCGCTCCCAAATCACCTTCAAGGATGGATTGCGCGCCATAACACCGCTCAACCGCAACCGATGGAGCCTCAACATGGAAGCAGTGGTGGATTGGGCCCGGTTTAACAAGAGACATATCTCTATCTTCGTCTCGACCCACACCTGGCGGAGTGGAACCCTGTCTCAGAACGAGATCGCCCAGACTATCGAACAAGGAGACGATTCCAACTGCAAGGTACCTGGTATTTTTTTCTATGCTCAAGGAATGCCTGTAGTTGTCAACAAAAATATATATACCGGCTTGAAGATTGTGAATGGGGCTGAGTTCACCGCCGCGGACGTCATCCCCGATCCGAAATCCCCAGGCCACCATCTTGCAGACGACGTCACCATCCACTTCGGCCCGCCACTGGGCATATTATTACAGTCGCGAGAGACAAAGGATTTAGCCGTCCCAGCCCTCCCAACGGGGACAGTGCTCATCCGGCCTGACTCACACACCCTCAATCCAGCCAGCTCCCACTTCAGGTTCCTATCGGGGAAATGCACTCGCCGGGGATTGCCGGTTGTCCCGGCCTTTGTCCTTACTGACTATAAAGCCCAAAGCAAGACGTTTGTAGAAGTGCTCTTGGAGCTGCGAGGAAATCGTATGACCAATGGTCAGCCTTCTAAATGCGACTTTACTAGTCTCTATGTACAACTTTCCAGGTGTAGGACACTACAAGGCATCAAACTTCTCAGTCCCGTGCGACACCAGGATTTCATCGGGAATAAGCTGGACCAGAGCATAGTTGATGGCATGCAGAGGTTGACAGATCTAGCAGCAGAAACGAGACGGATATTTGAAAGTCAGGAAAGCCATGCGTAGGACAGCGTGAGATGCCATCCAAAAGATCGCCCGACGGCGAGACACAACGTTTCTGTTATCCAGGACACACACCTAGGGCGAATTAAGGGCCCTACATCTCATAAGGCGACTTCACGGCACGCCAATCATCCGGATCCTTCTCGCCTCCCTTCCCCGGCCGGAACTCCTTCTGTGCCTGGCAATAATCCTTCCACCACTCTTCGAAGGCCTGTCTATTGTACAGACTTCTCGGCGCGCCTTCTCCCTCTCCGAAGAGGTCCAGAATGCGGTCACAGTACATCCACACGCCCTCAAGATGCTGCGGCAGCAACGGCTTCATGTCCTTCCGCGCGACCACCACGGTGCCGACATAGGACCGCCACTCCGGGGGCGCATAGCCGGACTCGTCGTCGATGTTGAGATACGTGGCGATCTGGTTGTCGAGGTCGGCACGGTTGGCGGACCGAGTGCCTACGCGGTGGAGGACCAGCGGGACCTCGAGGAGCCCTGGAACGGGAGGCACGGGCTGCGAGAAGATGGGATGATCTGCCTGGATCGTCGTAGCGGACCAAGGAGCGAATTTCAATCTCTCGACGTCGCACCGGACTATGACGGCTTGGATGGACCCTGACGCGCTGTGTGTTGCCGTCGATGCCGGTGCAGCCGACTGTGAGGTGGTTGGAGCAGGTGCAGGGTTTGCTTTGACTGGAGGCACATGCTCAGTGGGGGTTTGTGGCTCGGAATCGGTGTCTATGTTGTCCCATTTGGAGTAATCGATTGGCGCCATGGAGAGTGGCTCAGTACTACAACCTGAGGAAGATGAGGCGGTCAAAGAAATAAAGATAAGGATATAATATAAATTTGCTAGTTCAGAAGCTTTTCGGGTTTGTTAGGAGAATTGATGAGTCAAGTTCTTAAAGTTCCCAATGGTATCGAATCCCTACGTCACACGGCAGATAAGGTTCTGGGCTGTAAGCCACAGTGATGCGAAACGAAATCTTCGTCCTTTACTCACCTCCCAAAGGACCACCTAACGCCGTATACTCTTAATCCATATACAGAGCCGTGATCGAAGAGCTACAGGGAAATCAGAGGATCCCAAGGCTCGTTCCGAAAGGCATTGGCGGGCCCGCAGGGACCGGTCTCCTGTGCCTTTGAGGAACGAAAAGGTTCTTTCTTCCTCGCCCTGCTTACCAGAGCACGGATCGCGGAGTGGTCCGTGCTAGCCAGCTTCACCACAATTTCTGCGCCACAATCACCTTCGCGCCACAGGAATCAAACAGCAACAACCACCGAAAAAAAAAAAAACCTGGGGAAAAAACTGGAGCCCCAGCTGGATGTGTATCTCTTTGAGTGGCACAAGGCAACAAAAGGTTACTTGACCCACTTGACCCCACGTACCAGAAGGCTACAAAGGCTTTATATGTAAAGGCAGCTATTAGAGCCTGTACTTCTTTGTAGCTTAGCTACTTCTATAAGAGTATAGCCTCTTTTTTTCCTGACTTTAACTGGCTATTAGCTTTTTATACTTATTCTTATTGATTATTGGTCTTTTGTATACAAGCTGATCCTGTATTGGCTGAATTAATTCATCTAATTGGCCTGATATCCCTGTCTTGACCGTTTTGTTGCCATATGTTATGTTATGTTATGTTATGTATATTTTTCGTCCGGGGGGCCAAAGGCCCCGAAAAGTCTCCTACTGGAGCACAGGACGTGCTG
>PVQA01001294.1:0-28405 GCA_002980515.1 Fusarium burgessii | reverse complement strand
GGGGGAGGGTTGGGGGTAGGACCTTTTCATACAGCATGCCATTCATCTAACAAACCCCCATTCCTTGTCTATCTGCTTACGCTACATCCTACTTTGCGCAAGCCTCTCGAGCAAGCAGGTATTACTAGGCTTCACTATGAAAATGATTTTAGTATAGGACATCCTGGATTAAATGGTCCAAGTAGTCTTAGCAATTCGTGTTAATATTTCTGCGAGCTAAGTCTAGGGTTATTACATTGAATTGACGATATGCTGTATGCATAAGAAGCTTTTGGCTTTGAGTCTCCTGCTGAAAGGGAGTTTATTCTTCGAATATCCAATAGATAAGCGTTTGCCGATCGCAAACTTCCAAGCCTCACAAATCATCTCATCTCGCTTCTCTCGGTAGTGTCGGAAGCTGCAGGGCTAAGCCAAACATGAAAGGATGACCATAAATAGTAGTAGACCTCCAATGTAAGCAAGAGCTGGCCCAGGTCACCCCATCGGCGGCATGACCTTTGCCACGGATCTGAATTCGTTCTGTTGATTAGATTGTAACTTCAAGCCATACGGCAATGATTTCTACGAGGGCTGCGAAGCACATTTCGAGGTACAACCATACCTCCGGTCTCCTAAACACGAGAAATCCTAACTTGCTCGACAGGGCGCGGGAGAATGGCGAGTTTACCGACTTTGAATTCACTTGCGAAGGGCATATCATACCTGTTCACAGGGTGATCATTTGCAGCCATTCCCCAGTATTTCATGCGGCATGCACTGGGAAATTGAAGGTATCATGCGCTTCTCCGGGCATTGTCGTAATAACTGAAACATTGTTCTAGGAGGCATCTACCCGATCATATAGCCTAGACTCTCATACCCTGCCTATGGTACGACGGATGGTGGAGTTCTTCTATACTAGTGACTACACTGAAGAATCTGAGGTAGAAGATACAGGCACAGACACGGTTCCCGTTCTATTGATTCATGCGGCAATGTTTACCTTGGCAGACAAGTACGACATTGAAGAGCTAAAAGTCCTGTCAGCAAACAAATACTCGGAATACTTGGCGAAAAACCCGAACGTTTCTAACTTTCTTCTTTCTATATCTGAAGTTTACAACTCTACACCACCCTCTGCGCGAGGACTTCGTGATCGCGCTCTAGCTTTTGCTAGAGAGAAGCTCCCCGGGTTTCTGAGTTTACCGGATGCCAAGCAAGAGTTCGACGAGATAACCGCTGACAGCCCTGAATTTATTAAAGAGCTTTTATATTATTTCATTGGCCATCGGCTGTTGGGGCACTGCAATAACTGTGGCGGCAGTAAGTGGGTACCAGTTTTTCCTCTTAACTGTAAATGCGGATGGTGCGGCAAAGGCGGCGCGATCCCTGAAATACTCCGTGGGAGTCGTTAGGTGTTTCCTGTAATTATTGTAATGAGCCAATAAAAGATCAGGCGGCATGTCTGGAACTAAACCTAGCTTTGATCAGCATGTTTGACTTTCGCCGTAGCTGGGCCTGGTCCTTGGCATCTGAAACTTGAACTAAAATCGAGCGAATGCCAAGCTTGGCTTCGTGGATGCACGTGAGTGGTCCTGAATCATGCATTGCCGTCGACGACATCGATCGACTTTGATATCGTCCGTCCCCTATCGTATTTCCATATTTTTTCGGAACCCCTGCAAGATAATTCTTCCTTACGGCGTAATGACATAGCCAGGCTGCTGACAGCAACGTCTATGAGATAACAGGCCGAGTGCTATAACTGATTGTTTGGGGAGCTTAAAAGGTGGGCTATGACAAGGAATGATGCGCCACTTACTTCGGTCCAACATTGAGATCCGTGATGTGTTTGTTCGTTTCCTGTTGTCTCGGTCGTGCCAGGTAAAAAGGCAGGCTCAAGTCTATATCGATCTCAGACTTGGCCTGCCCTTGCTGTGCAGCTTTCTGATCACACTTCTCCTGGGGTGGGTAACCCAACTTTCCCTTGAAACTCAGCACCAGGGCAGAGTCTTTTGCGTCGTCTGGGACAAAGTTTGCGGTATGCAAGGAACCCAGAAGAGTAAATGCTGGATGTCTCCAACAATATCCCGAATTTCTATTGCGAATAGCGTCTGTATCCTCAGCGTCTTTCCTATCCGAGTGGGAAAGCCGTCTTCTCTTAGTAACTATGACATCCATCACTGGTCTTCGTCTTTTCAATTTCCGACAATGGGCTCCCGTTACCTAACCAATGTATGCTGCTTCAGTAGTGCCTGGCCAATGCGTATTAAGTTCAATGGATAGGACTTGAACCGCTCTTGGCTGCCTTATTACTCTAAGGTAGACAGTGTTACATGTTACGCATCAGTGTAGCTTCTTGACGTAAAGGTTAAGGCTCGTTTCATATGAACAGGGTAAAACAATGGTAAGCGCCAGTTCAAGCTCGATATGTTTGGTCTGCTCATTAATTATGCCCGATTCGAGCCTCTGAGATGCTTCTAGCCATATTTACATCATAACTGGCGTGATCACCTTCAACCAGGATCAGAATGAGGATACGACAACACAAGCATTGAGAGAGCGACGGTAGAAAAGTCTCCGAAGGATATTTATATGGCATAATCCCCGATCCTTCAATAAAAGATCTGATAATCTCTACATTAGCCTACAGATAGAACCAAGGTCTATTATTAAAATCCTCGACTAGATGGAATGCGGCGTTATCAATAGTTGACGCATATACGAAAGCTTCTCGCAGCCACATGCAAACATATACGGGGCCTGCATGGTAAGTTATTTTCCGTATTCCCATTATTCCGTGTCCGCACTAACCAGTTAAGTGCTGACCTGACACAGTGAGAAAGGTCATCAATCGTGCTTGTTGATGTTATTATCGACTTAACGACTGTATCGCGTGAAACGACAGCTCACTAGCCCAAGTAGCCAACCAAGCACAGTAGGATTTCAAACAAGTGTATTAAATAAACATCGTTATGGTGGTACAATAGCAGCTCATCCGTTAGGTATTGAGAAGCATGGGTCAAATGCCGGGCACTAACAGAAAGCTCAGTTCCGTGTGGATTTGGTTATAAAAGGTCGTAATAGAGCTATAAGCTAATCAATTGGCTTCCCTAGCACTGTGGTATCATCAAGAGCAAGACACAGTGTCCGAATACGACACGAACAATAATGTAACCACACACACAATAGGGTTTATAATTCATGCCGAGGGGTTTAAGAGCCTGATTGTTGATATGTCGTAAGTAATCGGTAAGTGGGTTAATTAATTAGGCTGAGAGTACGCGTCGGTGGCATTCTGATAGCCTGAAGTTATGACATCTCTCATGGACTCTAAGCGTTGGCATGGGTATGGAAATCTAAGAATAACTTAAATCTACTGTACCTAAGGGTTAAAGTTCAGAGAAATTCTATCAAGCACTTTCCTGTACCTGTCCATAGATGTATAATAATCTCTAGATGCCTACGGACTTGAGCTTGGTTTTGTGCAGCCAACGCGGAAAAAATGAAGGAACGAAAAGAACTTGAAGCTATTCTACAATATCAATTTCGAGACCCTAGCATACTTGAGGAGGCCCTCCTTGCAGATGGCGCAGAACCAGCCAACTCGGCGACCGACACAAGGAAACCTGGCAACAAACGCCTCGCTTTGATAGGAGACGCTCTACTTCGCCTCGTCCTTGTTGACGACAGCATTATTGGAGGAGCTAGCAGAGGTATATTGGCTGCTCGTATGGGTAATAACTTAGCTAATCTGCCTTAGCTGAGAGCCACAAGATTTGTGCCGCCGAAGCGTCTAACACTGCTCTACACGAGGATCAGAAAAGATTGGGGCTATCAAAATTTATTAAAACAGCGCCAGCTCAGCGGGGTCAAGTTTACCCCGTCACAGGAGCTTCCACCATTGAGGCACTTATAGGAGCGGTATGGGTTGATTCTCAACACGACTATAAGCGAGTCCACCATGCTGTCCATAATCTTAATATTGGATCAGACCTTTTGCAAAGGGAAGACCATACATTCGATGATGCTACCTGACTTAATATTGTATGTATGTCTATCCTTAGTAGGTAGACAGACCAGGCTACAGCCGTTGACGATGGGACGCTGAACACTTGGAGAATTTGATCTTCAAACACGCCTGTCGCGAGGGCAAACGAGACTGGAAAAAGTCGTAAGGGGAAGGGCTTGGTGAGGATTGAAGGTCTCAGGGCCAGAAGTCGGAAAAAGAGTGTAACGAGATTCAGCGTTGTGGGCATCATGAGGCGTATCCTCCCCGGCGGAATAAATCCATTCATTCATTCATTCATTCATCCATTATAAGCATTGCAGCAGCACACATATTGGCATCACATCTCAAATTGAGAATCCATGGAAGAGTTGCAAGCGAATTTCTGAGCGAGTAATGCAGTGGAGGCTGGGATTGTAGCCGGCCTGGTTAATCTGGCCCGGTTTTAAATAAGGCAGAGGAGCAACATAAATAGCGGGGTGCTAGTATGTCTGATGAGCAAGGGAAACAAAAGCTGGAACAGAGACAGCAATTCGATTGACTGTTATCAGTTCATCGGTTTACCCATGTCATGCTAGCGCCGTTTTATTCTCTACCACAATTAGTTCGTCGGTTGCCAGACGACGCGGGGGGATATTCTCAGGTCAAAGAAATCACTCGGGTGAATCCCTGGTGAAGGACAAATTTTGTAAGTTATGCTAGCTTAGAGAAAACAATCACCTTAAAATTTATGAGCTCGCCCTCTACAGGGTAAGTTCTCATACTAATGGCAATCTAACAGCACTGATAATGCGACGCCTGACTGGCTCAAAACAGCTGACTCAGCAGCGTCGTTCAGCCAACAGTGTTATCGATAAGCCCGAATCCAGTCCAGCACTGAACACCGAAACATGCCTTCTTAACAACAATCACCAAACCCAACCCCATCATGTCCAACACCACAGTCACACCGCGCATGCGTTCCTATGGCTGGAACACGCATTTTGTCGCCACGTCAAGGGCGTTCCACTTCGCTGGCGTTTATCAGCACCACGACAATGCATTTCTGACGTTTCGCGACATTGTTGATGAGCTGCGCCTCTGCTTTGAACTTCCCGACTCGACCAAGAAGGAGGATTCTTGGAATGGCATTGCGTTTGGATTAGATAAAAGGAACCGGAATAATTCAGACCTTGCGGTTTTTGTTAAGGAGGAGGAGCTTGATACGGTGGTACCGAGCTTGCCGAGTCCTGATGCGCAGGAACGAGCTGTTGTGCGGTACCATGTTGTGCGCCATGGACAATGCAACCTGCCTGAAGGCTCATCGTTAGAAGCTCACTTGAAAGGTCAGTCCCTCATCCCCTAAGACACCTTTATCACATTCCATACTCATCTGGTACAGCTTCATGCGCAACACACATCCCCCGTCCCGAACGTCGCCATGACCCCCGCTACCTTCCGCCCAAGAAAGCTTCTGAAGACACACGCGTTGCGAAAATGCCCTTCCGGAGGAGAGCGAAACCCCGAACTGGCTCTCAATCTCCAAAGCGGGAACACTCGGGCTCTGTTTCGCCGGACAGGGCCGGCGAAGAAACACAGCACATCAGCGACATGATCGTCCCTGTGACGGAGGACATCAACCGAACGTACGCGCAAAAGATTATGGACTCGTTTCGCTCATCGGTTATGGTCTCTGCGAAGCGGTGTGCCGTGACAGGGAAAGGACAATCTTGGTGCATCAGTCCAGCTATCGGGCCATCGCTGCAAGCTTGTCATATTGTTCCGCAGCAGCAATTTCATGTGTATCCGGATTCTTCCAATGGTCAAGATATGCAGTTTAGTAGTCGACGACTGCACGAGGCGTGGTTGTCGACTTGGGCACCCGCTAACGGCATTCTAATGATGAGTCACATCCATGAGTTTTTCGATGCGCGGCTGTTTTCGATTCATCCTGAGACGTTTCGTATACGAGCCTTTGTTCCGTACGATGCGATATTGGATTACCACGGATCTATAGCTAATGTCCCTCAAGATGTGGACCGCGCTGCTCTTGCGCACCATTACGACATGTGTTGCATCGAAAATATGGCTGCCAATATGCTTCTTCCCGAACTGACGACGACGTTGACGTCCAGGGCAGCTACGTCCGGGACAAATTCTCCCTTCACAGCACGATCTGATCTTCCTGCGACGCCAGGACCGGATACATCTGGGGACCCGTCTAAGAGAACGCGAATCATTCAGGATGCATCGGAGAAGGGACCTGATCCTGTTGCTCAGTATCACCAAGATGGGGGTGTCGATGCCAGAGAACGGAAACGGCAGCGCGTTGATGTGTTTAACGTGGAGGACACGGAATGGATACGCGGGATGTGTTTCGACAGTCATATTACCCCTCTCAACAGTCAGAAATTTCTCGCTGATGTTAATTTTGAACTTGGGAAGCTTGTAGATTATGGGGAATAACGCGCAAGTTCTTCTTGCGCGACCTACCCTAAATTGGGGCCAATAATCAGATTGACGTTGTTTTGGTCAATAGATCCACAACCTCTAGGATAGCAGGTGTTCAAGTGGCTGCAATATGCTTCTCTTCTCGAGCTTCTCTTTGATTGATTTATTATAGAAGTTGCCTTTTCATTGGGGCCTGCTTCGTCTTATCTATCTTCATCGCTCCCTCCTCTTTCTTTCCTGCCTTGCACAGCCTGCTACTGCCACTGCTTTAGCGCCGATCTGGGTGGTAAGGGTTATGCAACATGGAGCAGCTCAATTGACAGTAACATAAACAGAATAGCATCGATTACCTGGTGATACAGAAGCCGATGTTAAGCCTGATGGGTGAAAGCTTGTCTTCCTACCGAACCGAGGCTCATGCTCCCGCATGTAAAAGACTGGACCGGGGGCAATAAAGCGGTAAGAAGCGGGGCAACTTTCTCGCACTTATTCGAAATGAAGAACCAGAGATTCCCGACCTGGTGTACAATGGGAATGTGCCCCTGGACCATATACCGCAGTCCAGTCTCTCAGTGTCAGCCTCTCCGTTTTCCTCCATCTTGAAAGCTTAAAACAATGAGCAGATCTTCGCCGGTGGCCTTTGTACACAGAGCTTATGCATATCTGACTCTGACTTTGGGACGGCGTTATCGAATCATCGAAGTGCCGTCTCACCACAAACTAAGCCCAGCAACCAGGGCATCGTCACAAAATTTTTCTCAAACGAAAGCAATAATTTCCATTAAGCATAATAACTTACTTCAATTTTTAATACTGATCATCTCCAACTTCCCGACCATTAACCAGCCCTCTAATCCAGCCCTTGAAATTGTCCTATGAACCGTTCTATTGCAACACGATGGTCTTCTGCTCGAGTTCCTTCTGCCAGATACGATCGTGAGGCTCAGATATTGGTGCCCGGGTCATCCATCTTCCACTTTTGTCTTTATACACAGTTAGCTTTGCTGGTGCTTTCCGTCTTCATTATCAGACTCGAATGCGTCCCGTATGGTAACCATCCCAACTCGTTCGTACAGATCACCCTACTCTTCTATTCCTAATTGTCGTGTGCCCCTAATTGTCGCCTACCCCTGCTTATTTCTCACGTGTTCGTTTATCTCCTGTCTATTCCCATATGACCATACTACAGTGAATTATGTTTTCTCATTTCGATCGACAGTCTGCGGGCGCATTACACGCGTAAACGCGTTCTTCAGCTTTTTTACACTGTCTACTCTCCTTGCTGTAATTTCAATACGAGGTTTCCTCCAACGATCTTTAAAAACTCGTGCCATCAAAAGGCTGCAAATAAGTAGGTTTCAAGGGTGCAGGACCATATCGCCAGGACGTCTCGACGATAAGACTAAGGGTGACCATCACCAGGACGTTATTATAGATGTAACTGACCACCTGTCTCGCAAACCGCCATAAGAAGACCACCAGCCTCAAGCAAGCATAGTTCCAACGTAAATACCAACACGTAGAGCAGAAGCGCCGTACTTCAGGTCGGGAGTAATATACAGGACATCGATACAGCCGGCAGTCACTCTTAAGAAAAAGCTCCTCCCGATACTCTTAAAGGCCATCGGCAGGATTATTGGGATTAGGAGGATATACAGCTAAATTCACTATATAATTGTAAGTTAACTACCGTGTCATTCAGCTTGCAAACACACAAGAGGGACTTGAAATCATCCAGCACGACTATCATGAACCATTCAGGCCTCGTTGATATGGACCTCGATCTTGTTTGTACCAGTGGCCCTTGTCTTGATATAGGTCAGGTCCGGTGCCCGCTGTGGGTCCCCGAGATGGTTAGTCATGAGCCAGGTGCCGTTGTCCTCTAGGTTGAAACCGGTGCCGGTGTCAATAAGGCCGGCTTTAAACTCGGACTGGGCTGAGACCGCGTGGGCCTCAACCATATTGGTGCCTGTGTTTCTGATCTTGATATAGTACAGGTCGGCAAACTGGCCGCTGCCGATTCGTGGAGCGAGACACCAGGTACCGTTGTCCTCGACGGCGAAATCGGTACCAACCTGCTTGGTGAAGCTCTGATATCGAGACTCCTTGCTGGCGACGTGGTACTCGATTTTGCCGGTGCCCGTATTGCGTGTCTTGATGTACACAAGGTCTCCCTTCGCTGACATAGTCCAGACGCCGTTGTCCTCAATGTCGAAGACAGTGCCCGTCTGGAGCACAAACCGCTGGTAACGGGACGCAGCGTCAGCGACATGCACCTCGATCTTTCTGGTGCCCGTATTTCGCGTCTTGATGTAGACGATGTCGGCCTTGCCGTCACCCGTGTAGTCCTGCATCAGCCAGGTGCCGTTGTCCTCTATGTCGAAGACGGTGCCTGTCTGAATGATGAACTTCTGGAAGCCTGACTCCCTGCTGACAGCATGCACCTCGATCTTATTGGTGCCCGTGTTTCGCGTCTTGATGTAAACGAGGTCCTGCGTGCCGTTGCCGTCGACGTCGGCAAAGGTCCATACACCATTGTTCTCGATGTTAAAGGCAGTGCCGGTGGCGACGATTCTCTTCTGGTAGGCCATGATTACGATGTTGTTTGCAGATGTGAATATAAAGTTTGGTATAAATGTAATGTCTGGTGTTTTGAGCTTGTTTGTGGTTAGGTCTTGGGTTCTTGGTAGCGATGTGGCCTTCTTTATATACCCTTTACTGATCATCTTGGTGTCGAACTGTCGGACTCTCCCATACAGTCTTCTCCTTGCAAAGGTCCACTTCTTCAGCTTCGCTCAGTCCGACACAAGAACACATCTAGACCTCGTTCTCAGCTCGCCACAAACAATATCACATTTCCGTCACTAGACTATTGAGATAGAAATTTGTCCAGTCAGGCCATTCATGTCGTCTTCAGCCAGACATTGTCAGATACAAAAGTTAGTTGTCAGAATGAGGCTTTCCACCCTTCGCCGCAATTCACTCTCCGGAACCAGGCTATTAATTCTCAGGCAGCCATGCGCGCTGTGTGTCTTAGAAGCCAACAGCTGACTCTTTCTCTCTACACAGCCGAGTTATCTTTCGGCCAGATTCCTTTATCGAACTGCTACCTGTTCATATCAGCCAGCCACAGCGAACCATGGGGCAGGGGGAAGCGATTCTGACACTGGATTTATCAAGCCACAGCGCATAAGGGGCCATTTCAGCTCGGTGTGTCTGCCATCCTTGGCTGCTCTCTTTCCAGGATACCAGCTCAGGTGGATAGAATTTGCAGGCGGCATGCGGCTTGCATATTAGCTAGCCATAACGAGGCCCAAGCATGCCTCACAGGAAACACAGGAAAAGGCTCTGTGGCATTTATTGCTGAAAATATAGTTTGTGCCTTTTGTTATATTAAGTAGTAATTTCTTATTTATATTATTAGTAGAATTCTTAGTATTAAGAAGAGTATCTACTTAAGTAATATCATATTTGAAATACCTAAGAGGCAATATAATACTATTTAATAATCTGTTTAGTTATAAATTACCTCCGTAAACTGTCGGCACTTATGGCAGAACCCTGGAAAATGTGGCTCGCTGAAAAGCCGAAAAAAAAGCTTGTCTTATGTCGATCTAATGGTGCTAGGCGTTCTAGACCAGACCTAGTCTACTAACGTTAGTCTATCCGTACCCGTGCCGAATTTAAAGCTATTCTGTAGTTAGTTATTACCCCGCATTCCCAGTATTGGTGGGCAACACGAGGAGGTCCAACTGCGTTTTAGGGCTGTACGCCGCGGCGCCCTGTTCTGCTGACCAGGATGGCATCCCTGGATCAGCGCATGCATTCATCTCACAGAGATATTCACTCGCTGCTTGTCCACCTTTACACATACAAGTCCATTTTAACTGGCAGCATGAAAACAGGTTCTCGACAATTTGACTTCTCATAAGCTCTTCTCCGGATAAACTATATAAGCTATATAAATGAGATGATGTTTCGAGTCGCTGCCGTTCCCAATCACAAGACGTGACCGGTAGAGTCCGTGACCTTCCGACAACGAACAATCCCGACTGCAACCAAGATCTTATGCAGTGCACTGGGAGTAGAAATCGTTTAGCGCCTTAGGGATAGGGTGGACCTACTGTACCAATTACCACTGTTAATGGCACCCAATATCATCTTTTCTAGCCCGTGCATCAGTCTTTTGATCTTAGGTTCTAGGTTCGAATGCAAAAATTACTCGGCCTGTGCGCCTTCCTTCGCTTACATGGTATGGTTTAGCGTACCAATCCCCTGTCGCTGCAAATAAGTAGCAAGCGGCTTGATCGGCTCAATTTTAAAATGGAAGAGAACATACTGCATGATGACCGTATGTACAAGGAGATGATCAAATACAACCCGGCCTAGGTGCCCTGCTATTTCTCCGAAAAAGACAGAAGCTAAAAATGGCCTTAATTTAGATCATCTCGCTCACATTCGCAGCATTGCTCCAGTGCCATTTAGCCCGTTCCGAAAGCATGGCTCTGCCGTGTAGTGAGTGCTAGGGCCACTGAAGGGGGTCACAGGGTTTATTCCTTCTCCGAGGAAAGAGAAAACAGGCTTGGTCTATGGCCGTTTTCGGTTTGATGGAAACCTGTCAAACCCCCCAAACGGCTTGCTTGACCGGCTGCAGCCACAGACTGACCACACAGGGCTTGATGGCGGGCAGCTGACCCCGCAGCGATGGAAGCACAGGGCCATCGGGAGTTCAGTAGCACTTGTGACAGACTGACAAGAGCAGGCGAGCAACTCAAAAGCGCTCGGCGAGTCACTTAGTGGTGCGAGAGGACAATTGCGGCATGGCAGTCATTGGCTGTCGCATGTTTCCTCAATTGTGCGGTGACACGCTTTACCCCGCAAACCATGTTAGCATGTTGTTAGGCAGACCGGCCGCTCCGCGTAGACAATTAAGACCTGACGAAGGAACGTGTATTATGGATTCGCCCTCAAAGAAAAAAGCCTCCGACTGCATTGCAGGTATTGGAGCTTCCTATCTCGCTTCATTCTGAATACCGACGAGTGGTAGTAAACACTTTTAAAGACTTTTAGTGCACGGATCACCACGCCCAGTGTTAATACCTTGGTCAAGTGCTTTCGAGTTTGAGTTCTGCCGAGTTCCGAGAACCACGGTGCTGTAATCTGCCACAGCTGGAAGATGCCACAACGGTCCCATCAACACCGTAGATAGACCACGAGTAGGTCGGAAGGTGGTGTAGAGCCATGTTTGTCAACCAGGCATATGGATTCAGAATTGGGGATATCTATCGAGTCTTAGGACGGCCCTATCGGGCACACACAACTGCCATCACCATCAGGGCAATCTCCAACAAAATAAGCCTACAGAGAAGGCGGCACAGTGAACGACGAGATGGATTCAAATACTGCCCTTTGTCGGATGCCTCTGAAATTCGTCTTCTGAAGTTTCTCAAGCGCGATGTCGCACATGACTTGATAGAGCCGCTTCCGCACTTCGCCCTCAGTCGCGTATCCCTCAATCAAAGCCCGACTTATCTCGCCCTGTCTTATGTATGGGGCGATCCGTCGAATACCCTACCTATCGTCGTCGAGGGGCTCCTCGTCGACGTCACTGTCAATCTGCGACACGCCCTCGACGCCTTGTGCGTCAATGACGCAGTCGACCATCCAATCTGGGTTGATGCGTTATGCATCAACCAGGCCAATGATGCTGAAAAGAACGCGCAGGTACAAATGATGCATCGCATCTACACAGGCGCAGCAACTACGTTCGCCTGGCTGGGTTTGGGAGATCACCACAGCAATGCAGCCATAGACTGGCTGTGGTCCCTGTCGACTATTGCGCGAAAGGACGGCGTCCGCGCAGCCAGCATGGCCCACGAAGTCCTGGTTGAGGAACTGTACGCACTGACACCCTTGGCGCATCTTACGCTCGAGCTCTTCCAGCGCAGTTACTGGTCGCGGTTATGGGTCGTCCAGGAGCTGGTATTTTCACACAACATTTTGGTGGTGTGTGGAGACAGGCGCATTCGCCTGGATGATCTCCGGGAAGCGTGCGAAGTTCTTCTGCTGATGTCAGGTAAAGCGGTGTCAGTGGCGACAGGGAACTCATATTGGCCTTGGCACTTGTTTCTTGCAGCGGTATTGCGAGTGAGGAATAATCTTATAGCCCGACCGATGATGCCATTGGCAGAGCTGTTACGGCGATTTAGGGCGGGCGAGGTCAGAAACAAGGACTATGGCGGCTGGTTCGCAACTGACCCGCGAGATCATATTTTCAGTCTGCTCAATATGGCTTATGATGCTGAGGAGCTTGAATTAAAGCCAGACTACGCCAAACCACCTGAGGAAGTCTTTTTGGAAACTAATAGGACTCTACTGAAAAGTGGAGTCCTCTACCACTTGGGACGAGGTGAGATCCTGTCTCAAGTTGCTAGCCAATCTTCACGGATGGTTCTCCCGTCTTGGGCGAGCGATTTCTCCTACATCCCCACGTTTGGATCATCCCGCGAAGCTAGCTCTCTTTTCTGCGCCGGCGGCTCGTTAAAACAGGACCCAAGATTCGAGACGCGAAATCGGCCAGATGATGTACTTATCCTCCACGGCATTAGCATCGGCGCCGTTTGCGCAGTGGGACCTAGCTTGCAGAGAACAACTGAAGGTTCTACCGGTGATTTGCTGATGCAGGAATCGAAGGACATGGGGATCTGGTTCAGTGAATTTGAGACTTTCTTGCTGCAAAATGGCGTTCAACGGACTAGAATGGAACGGACAGGTGTTTTGTGGCGCGTCCCCTCTCTGGATCTCGAAGTCCAGCGCCGAGAGGGTATATCTGACACTGCCCTGCGGAATGGCAGCTTACGGCGATGCACAGACTTAACATTCCGATGTTTCTCTCAGTTACGACGGACTTACAACAGTACGAGCGAAACCCTGTCTACGAGGTCAGTTGAGAAGGAGGTCTTCAGGCACTATATTCTCTGGACACAATTACATCTCAAGAACCATTTAGCGTTTATTACAGAGAACGGATTTGTAGGAATGGCAGAGAAGAATATGCGAGTTGGAGATATTGTTGTTGTGTTACTCGGTAGGCGATTTCCATCATTGCTCCGGCCAGCGGAAGGTGGGCTCTACCAGCTGTTAGAGCCGTGTTATGTACATGAAGCTATGGATGGGGAGGTAGTGGAAAATAAAGGCCAAGCCCAGGAGTTTCGAATTGTTTGAGCTATTTAGTACTGTGGCAGTTTGTGAGTGATATGCGCTGCCGGGCTACTCTCACGAACAGCCCAATTCAACATGAGGAGCTCACTCTCCTGGTTGACTCGATCCGTCTGCAATCCTAGTCCTACACACACACACACACAAGTCTATTACGCCCGGTAGGCCACTGCCCAGAGGCTCTATGAGCTAAAAATACATGCAGCTCGCTATTTGTTGCGTTGATCTCGCCAAGCCCATGTGGTTCTTGTCTTGTTCTTTCCAGCCTGGTCATCGCTTGTCTCCTTGATCCCCGTAATTGTTAGTAATAGCAGGTCAACTTGAAGCCCAATTCCTCCAAGTGTTCAGTTTCCTATCTTCGGCGGCTGAAGCGGTGCCTACTTCTGGTTGTCCAGGGTAGTGGTTGTCGGTAGGTATAATTTTATGGTCGATAGGTTAGTAGTAATGTTGTTGTCATCTCTGTTCCAGGCGACCTGTGGCGATCGCGAAACGGATTGTGGCTCGTACTGCTTCCATGTTCGGTGTCCATTTTTGTCCATCTGATGCGGCTTTGCCCCCCAAATGAAAGGAGAGGTTGCCGCGCTTTTCCTCTACACATTGAAGCATCATCTCCTTGCGCTGTGCCATCCATTTTACACATCGGAAGAGGAAGTGCTCTACTGTTTCCTTTGCTTGCCCGCATGGGCATTCATCGGTCGCTGCTGCTCCAATTTGATACAGGTAGCCGTTCAGTCGTGCCATTCCGGTCCTGAGTTGTGCCAGCACGCTGGCTTCCTTCCACGGTAGCTGATCGTACAATAGCCGAGTATGTTTACCAGGCAGAGCTGAGTCGACCTTTCTCGAATGTCTGCCAACTCCGTCTGGTAGTTCCCTCTCCCTTCGTAGATTTGCTCTCGTTCGACTAAGGATTGTCGTCTTTGCTTTGCTTGTTCCTCTGCGTGGTGTGACGTACGGCTCTGTTGCGTGGCGGGCTGACATTTTGGCTATCCTCTGGATTTTGAGCTCACTGTCAAATGGTAGCCAGATGAGCCTGACTCTATTCCCGTCTCTTTTGAGCTTTTCTATAGCATCGTATATCTCCCGAATGTGCCCCTGGCCCGATTGCTGGCGAGGGTTACCTATAGCTTGTGCCGCCGATCCGTTACTCGTCAAAATCACTACAACCCGATACTTCATCTCTGGCAGATATTTGAGACCACGAGCGATGGCTGCTAGTTCGGCGGTGTACGGGTTGTGTTCTTCCGTCGTCCCTAGCGTGACCGAGAAGGTCTCGATGATCTTGCCGGCCCTCGCTAAGGATATAGGGATTCGAACGGTTCCTCCCATGCCGACCAGATCGTTTCTCGCCGAGCTGCTTGTCGCTATTCTTACTGCCCATCCTGCTTTGGCTAACTCTTTGATCTTGTCGTCTCCTTCCCCTTCCTGTCCGCCCAACGTGGCTTGCATGCGCTCTTCCCACGGGGCAAGGGCGAACGGTTGGATGGTCTCCATGGCATCTCTTGGTAGTTCTTTGCATGCGTCCGCAATGCGTCTAAGCGGAGATATGAATCGCCGAAAGCTTTGATCCTTCGTAAGAGATTTCAGACCGGATTTGTGCGTGGAAGCGTGTGTATGTCTACCCAAAGTTTGCTTGCTCTTCTCCAGAACCGTTCATAAATGGTCGCTATGTGAGCTTCCGCCTCGGCTACTCCTGTCGTCACACTTGTGAAGGACCCTATAATCGCCTGCGCTCCTACTCTTTGTACTCGATGAACGGCATATGCCGACGCCGTCTTGCACGCATGCATCCAGACATTGGACGCGTAGTCTACTACAGGAGCTACCATGGCTGTAAAAAGCTGCCTCGTTGTCGAGGGAGCCATCCCCTTCAGTCGTTTCAGTTCCATCGCAGCTCCTAAACCCTTCGTTGCTGCCCTTGCGATGTGTTGCTTGTAGTGAAGCCGTGAGTCCATGATGACACCCAGGATCTTGACCCGATCCTTCGGAAAGACTCTCTCACCCTTAATAGTAAATGGTTCTGAGTCTACTCTACCTGTGTACCTGGTGAAATGTATGATCGCCGTCTTTTCCGCCTCAAACGTCGCACCGCTGCGTCTCTCCCAGTCAAGAGCTTTGTCAATTATTGCTTGTATCCCTCTCCGGTTGCTTTGGGCTGTCGGTCCCGATACCCACGCCGTGTAGTCGTCGACGAAGGCGATGGCACCACCGTTCCTATCGATCTGAGTCTGTACTAGATCTGCGTTGAAGAACAGAAACAATATCGGCGATAGGAGCGATCCCTGTGGAAGTCCTGCTTGTGGTAGAGGTCGGCTTTCGGAACTCTGGCCATTGATGACGATGGTTGCAGTTCGCTCTGAACAAAAGGCATCGATCCAGCGCAAGAGATCTTCGGGGATCCCTCTCGCCTTCATCCGCTGCAGCAACCTCTCTTTGCACACACCATTGTATGCGCCTTTCACGTCGAAACTGACGAGGCTCACGACATGGCGTGAACGCCAAGCCGAGAAGATGTGCCCTTGTAGAAGTACGAGGGCTTGCTCTGCCGACCGCTGCTTGCGCGCACCGACGTGGTTGGTCGGAAGAAGTCCATGAGTCTCCACCGCGTGGGAGATTCTCTCGGCGACGACCGATTCCAGCACCTTACCCAACGTGGCGAGAAGCGAGATCGGCCTCCACGCTTTCGCGATCGTATAATCATCTTTGCCTGGCTTCTTGAGTGGGATGATTCGAGCATGTCTCCACTGGTCTGGTATCACGCCTTCCTTCAGTGATGCCTGAAAGATGGCGAGGACGTCGTGTTTCACCGAGGGCCAGACTTGCTTCCAGACAATCGCTGGTAGCCCATCTTCTCCTGGTGCCTTCCATGATTTTGTCGCCCACAGTTGACGTTCCACTTCTTCCAAAGTCAGGTCGGGCATCGTTACTGGGGCTCTCTGTTGTCGCGGTCCTTCGTCTTCGATATTGTCTGGCAATGGCGGGAAGAACTTCGCCAGTAGTTCTTCGGCTTGCTCTTTATAGCTCGTTGTTGCTGCTCCATCTGCTTTGACGAGCTGCGGTACCATTCCGAAAGCTGCGTCATCCCCAGACTTCATGTACTTGGCTGCTTTCCAGATGTTGTCATTCTACACCCCGTGATGTTCCTTGTGTATAAAGCCATCGGGTCAGTCGAAATTGCCGTTTTGAGTTTCGCGGTCACGCACTAGCCTAATCAGGATTTCGGGGTCAATCCAGGGGCTAGCTCATCTCATCAAGCTGTAGGAGCTTCGAAACAGCCCAAATCAATCACAATGATACTTTATCTTGATTACTATGCCCGAAGCACCTAAACGTCGCGGGCGACCTCGGAAGTACGCTACATCGGAGGAGAAAGCTAGGCAAGATGTCATTGCTAAACGCGCCCGACGACGGCTTCGGAACTCCTCAGTGCATGAAAATATCCGATTTCAAATCTTTGTCCCCCAGTTGATGAAATCTTTCCCACCTTTATCCTCGCCGCGACATCATTCAGAGTCAGTGAGCTGCCTTGACGTACTCGTAAATGCCGCTAGCCGGTCAGATCGAACAGGAACACTACTTGCCAGACTTGAACCGCACAGAACGATGGAAACGGGCTCAGATTCGCCTAGCCCGTTGGGAGAGGCGATTTTCAGATCGTGCGAGATAGAGCCAAGTGGTGACCAGTATCAATCTATCGGAGATGATGACATAGGTGAAGCTTTGGACCTACAGTTGGACAATGCTACTATACTGGGTTCCTCAGAGGCAGATATCTCATCAGGCTTCTTGCCTGAGGGAACAGGCGCCACAGCCAACCCAGATGCACACGAAGCAGTCGAAATCGACTCAAGTAGAATACCCGAAGTTGCAAATAAAATCGATGAAGAAGACGGCACTTCCGGTGAACCATTGTCCGACGTCGAGTGTCCATTAGAAGACGCTTTTGAAACAGACTCCAGCTATGAGTCGGATGTCTCGGATGCCGAAAGTGAGATGGACATCGACGATACAGATGCCACTTCCCAGCCAAATCTCTACATGGCGAAAAGTTTCTTAGAAAGAAACTGGGGACGTTTATGCGATTGCCAAGAGGAAGAAGAGGAGGAGGAAGGGGAGAATGCCAGCGAAGATGCACAGCCTGGGCTCAGTTTAAAGGATATGGCCGACTACTGGAGGAACCTTGCGGTACCAGATGCAATTGGTACTGCATCCCTTCAGGCTCGGACAGACGATAACGAACCATTCCAACCGGATTGGTCTTCCATACTAAGTGGCGGAGACAGTCGCCCAAACTTGAACATCCAAAGGTCCCAGAAAACCTCACCCGGTATCCAACGTACTTGGGATGTGGATAGTGTCATCTCCTGGGCTTCCTGTTTATCAATTAGTCGTGGACTTTACGTATCATATCATCCGCCAATTTCAAGGAATTTTGGTAGCAGCATTCATGTCTTTCACCAAGGAACAGCTTTGCATCTTATTCCTCACCTTCGACTAGGTAGCGGACGTCAATCTCCTCAATTTGGCGTGTATATCTTTTTCCCCGGAATTTCTCACGTTCGTCGAACTACAACTTACCTCACTAAAGATGAACAGCGAATGTGGATCAACCAGCTTCTTCTGCCTGCGATTCGTTGCTGTTGTCCACCCGATGTGATCCAACATCATCCTCGTTCCTTCGATGACATAGAGAGTAAAACCTACAGTCGCCAACGAGAAACTTGCGGAGGCATGGTTTCTAACAGAATGGATATGCATCATTATCTTCCTCAAGAACACCTACAGGCGATTTGGCACCATATGACCCGGAACACTGAGCAACGCGAACTCGCCATGTTTCGTGGGATGTTCATTGTACTAAGCGCCAAGAACATCAAGCTGGAAGCAAAATCTTCAACATTTCAAGCATGCCGCGTCAACGTTACAACTCACCTTCATCAAGTGTTGGATTGGTCAAAGGCTGATTTGACCAACACGTGGGTGGATGTTGGTGTCGAATATACTGCGGCTTCAGAGAAGTGCACATTCTTGCACAAAAGTCGATGTTTGAAGTCCTGGATCCGTTCGATGAGGTGTAGCACCGACAAGCCGCTGATATCGTCGGAACACTTCAACTGGAATCTCACCGGTCAAGCAGGTAGTGCCAGGGTGGAGACACGGCGATCGCACGGTCTGCGTAAGGGAGGCATTGCTTATGCTCAACGCTATAACGTGAATAAGGATCTCTTTTCAACAGCCTCGAAGCGGGACTGGGGGTTATTCAGTGAACCGAATCTGGAGGGGCTGACATGTCCGTCTTCATTACTCGACGCTTGGATTGTGGCTGCTCGTCAGTATCGCAACGCCGGGCTAGCAACCTCGCTCCAATCTGCACCGAAACTTAAACGACTCCGTGAAGTATTTCAAGCTATGAAGTCTCGTATAGGATTCGCGTTGGATAGTTCCACGGAGACGAGCTTCGGCACTCGGGAAGAATACCGGATCTCTTGGGAACTATTCATGACTGTAGATCCTTCCACATCAAACCCTCGCGGTCCACATCGCCCATTTTGGGTGTTGCCAACCGCTCATGTGAACGAATTCATGCGTTGGGAGTTCAATCGATGGCTCTCTGCTATCGAATTCGTCCGGGCTCGAGCAAGTCGACGCGATGCCAATTGGGAAGATCATCAAAGAAACATGATCATGGTCACTATCCTTCTTCGTTCTTTGAAAGCCAGTGTGAATTGCCATCATGTTGCAAAGCGCTCACAGATGTTCAAAGGTACGTATAGGAACCGACAAGGAAAGCCTCTCCGTGGTTTAGATTTCGAGAGCAGCATGCGCCAGACAGGCCTCGCTTGGCTGCCTCCTGATCTTTTCAATTGGCCTGATTTTCATCTCCATGACGACCTCGTGGCATCAACCACATTCACTTTTAATGGCCTCCAGGGAGTGTTTCGTAATTGGAAGGGCGTTGAAGCTGTAAGTCGGGAATATTGCAAAGCCAGAGAATTGGAGGATCACCTGCGGACCAGTGAGCCAGGTGCTCACCCTAATATCTTGGATCGCATGCGGAAGATGATTTATCGGCACTTTGCACTCCAGGTAATCCGACAAACCTGCAGCACCAACCCTACTCTCGACTTAGGGCCCGGAAGCGAGCACGAATCAGCATGGGAAGGTTACCAAGGACTGAGTCATGAAATTATACACATCTTGACCGGCGAGCCACCCTTTTTGTCTTTTACACGGAAAGGACCTCACAAATTGGGAAAAGCCTACCATGACAGAGTGCAGGGGCTTTTCGACTGGGACGATGGTATTGCCCGTACACTCTGGGATCATTGCTATTATCGACAGCTGGCTCGGAGGTTTTATGCTTCTATCGAGACTCATCTTGGTGCCGCTGACGCACAGAGCTGGAAAAGCTCTCTGGGAAAACACGCATTGCCGCATTTTTGGATAATTCCACATTAAAATATGCACAGTTTGTTCACCAGGTTGCCAAAAGGCCCAAACCAATTGAATCCAGTTTGCCCATTCATTTCCGGGATACATCAGTGGAGAAAATGGGAGGAGGATATGGATCTTTGCAGGGAGGATCGTTGGTTGTTAGGTGGAAATGTCTATATGTCGGGGTTTCCCGTCAGCCTGCTGCCGGAAGAAGCGGCTGGGGCCGAGACTGACACTGACGAAGCGAGTCTGCAAACTTTCTCGATCGACTTCGGATATTCTATTCCCTTCGCTGAAGTCCCGCGGACTATTAAAGAAGGACTCGACTTTACACGACAAATATATGCTTCCGGTAATCAGAAAGTCTTGGCACACTACGAACATGCTCATGGCTGTCTTGAGAAAGCTCTTGGGGATCCGTTATGTGATCTATTGCTGATGATAGTACTGACATTTACGTCGTCGACAGACACACCTGCTCTGCCGCAAAACAAGAGCAACTTTGAACCTGGTCCTCGGAGGAACGGACAGCTTCTGGCTGTCACGCTCATGACTCGAATGCTTTGGTTCCTATACCCACAATGGTTCCCTTGGGACCGTGATGATGGCATGATTCTTTGCGTATCCGAAATGATCAAGAAAATGGGTAAGGTTGTACTCCTGTCCGACACAATGACTATGTTGACGGGTTCCTTAGAACACAGAGGAATTACAAATCGCGTCCTCTGTAAACTCGGTTGGGTTGTCCGCAGTGCAAGGTACAAGTATCGAGAAAATCCACGAAATTATGAATTGGATTTTCGCCCAGATGAGGAGCTCATCGAGTTACGAACGGAGTTATTGTCATTGATGGATGATCCTGCTGCATTTATTAGCCTTGTATTTGATACTCAAGATGATATATGGGTCGAACGTTGTCTAAAGATCATTAGACAAACTCAACATATCACGGAATAGATATGCAAGTACGCTTTGGATCTATCTGGGAGTAGTTTTGTAGGAGATTACCACCGTCATTTCTTCGATAATATCACGATCTCGTTGCGTCACTGGTGTGCTCCCTACAGCGCGAAACACGTACACGGGATTCACTTCGATATGAGCGATCGCACATTCCGCATCGCTACTGGTGCCACCCGTGAGGCCTGGTTTATCGTGATGCACCCGGACCAGACAGGTCAATCGAGTAGTGGCCCGCCCTCGAAAGTCTGGTGCATCATCGCAGACAAAGACTGCCCTCACATATAACCGGGCTATTTTCCTTCTCAGTTGCTCTGCACCAGAGAACAACAAGGGACCTATTACTATTCCATGTGATTGGAAATGTGACAACTAGACCAAGATGCATGAGATCCTATTACGTTCTAAGTTTTTGCCTCAGCCATACGCGCGCTCGGACATCTAACCTTAGGTCTGCTGACCCAGGGCTGTTTACGGACGCGTTCGGCTTAAGTAAAGTTGGTGAGCCGATTGTAGGTGTGGCAGCTACTCTCCTTTCTAGACTGGAGCTCGACTGAAGATGCGGCACCCCTTCATAAAGAGCTTTAGTTACAACGGCGATGGCATGAGTTAGAGTTACGCGTCTCGCGTCTGGTCGCGCCAGCTCGCATAGTAGTCGAATTCTATAAATCAACGAGCAGTTTCGTATGTAATGTTAATGGAGTGTCTGATAGAAACAAGCAGCTTACACCCTCAGTCTTGTCATTTTCCCCTGTATGTTATAGCCATTCACTCTTCTCATTACACAACCCATCATCATAGGAGAGCATTAGAGCCCCCTCTCGCTGGTCGAGATAGCCGTCACAGCCGACGTCGAGATACCTGCCATGTCGTACTTGGGGCTTTCAGAAGAGATCGACCTCGACGTCTGGTCTGATGGTCCTGACATTGATGATGGCGAGGATCGAGATGAGGCGCGAGAGTACATATCTCCCTTTTCTGCCGATGAACACTACCTTGAAGAGCCTGCAAGCGTCCGAGGAAGTGCAGTCGACACAGAAGACGCAACAGACCAGTTCCAGAGGGGTTGGAGGATAGACCGTCGTGCCGGCGATTCTTGGATGTATGGTACGGTACTACCTTGATCGAAGAGCGTGAGAGTGTGCAAAAGCAGCGACCTGTTTCCGACCCCTTCCTCCCCTCCCCTTCCTGTTCCTCGCCTAGGGCTTGAGTGAAGAGGCCCTGCTGGGTTCTCAACTTTCCTTTCCTGCTCTGCCTAACTGACACATCGTGTTAGCCAATGAGTTTATCGCCGAGACGAACGACGAAGCTTTTGACGGGACACGTGCTCTTGACCTCCTACAACGCCGAGTTGTCCTCGACTATGGCAGCAAGAAGACAGGGTCGAAGCCTGCGAGCGAGGAGGACGATTATTATCCCGTCTTTCGACTCGACTTCGTCAGCGTCGTCGGTCTACCTCGTCGGCCGATCTGTCGGTCTAGCCACTTCTTCGATAACATCACCATATCATTTCGACAGTGGAACGCCACGTATAGCGCCAAGCATGTGCAGGGCATCGATTTCGACCTGACTGGCCGCACCTTTCGCATAGCTACCGGCGCCACCAGGGAAGCCTGGTTCATCGTCATGCATCCAAGTCAGAGAGCTGCTGGTGCCAACAACCCCCGCCGGCGACACGATACAGCACATACAAGGACTGCTCTTGTGCAGGGCCGTGCTCTGATGCTCGCGTCGTACATCAAAGACATCTTCCTTGAAGGTGAGCTCCTTGGGGAAGGTGTTGAGCCGAGATGGGCTCTCGGAGGCAAGGAGACGCAGATGATTGCCTTTGACAAATGGGTCACATTCCAAACACTATTTATGGACGGCTGGACGGGGTTCCTCGAAAGGTTCTCTGTTCAGGGCGATGCTTTCTGGGCCGATCATCAGCCGGCTTTCCATGCGTACGACTATGGTGCCAATATCAACATAGAGGTTAACGAAGGCATAGCCAACCTCGAAGAAGAAACCGTTATTAGATCAGCTTACTCTGACGAGCCGAGTGATGAGAGCGATGAGGGTGACGATGAACATAGTAGCCTGCAGATAATGCAGTAAGGATGGGATCACGATGGAGAGATGCATCACCGATATGACGTTGAAGTAGAGGATGATGATGACGGCCTATTTGTGTCGAACGGGCCAGATAATATCGCCCCCCGATCACCTTCCGACTTCAGCCCCGGAGGTATCGACGTGGATTATCGAGGCCGTGAGGATGAAGTCGACGCGAATGGGTGCAACGACGACGACGACAATGGCGACAATGAGCGGGAGCAGAGGTTTCTCGAGTGGATGGACGAGTCTGAAAACATTTCTACGAGCCAGCCCATCGGGACACGGCTACAAGATGAGGGGAATGAAGACGATGGGCAGATCGATCCTCATCAGCAGTCAGTAGGCACAGGTGCTGACGATAACGACGACATCCGTTAAAGGCAAACACCGGACGTCTCACCATCCAGTCTGCCTCCGTCGTCAGCATTAGAGTATCAGAGGGAATATGATGCGTTGTACAGTCCTGGTCTGATGCGATTGCGTGAAGCCCTTGAAGCGAAGTACAACCTCGACAACATCAGCCACGTCTCCTACGCCCTGGCTGTTGACGTCAATTGTACCGCAGCAAATAAGGACCCTGATGCAGAAGGAAGACCAGGTCCTCCTGTGTGTCTACTTGCCGACCGTAACCGGGTGGCTGGGGAGTTTTACGGGAGCAACTATACCTTCTACCCACTAGGATTTCACCCTGCATACGGGAACTTCACATCAGATCGCCCACCTGCGTTCCTGGATAGCGACCTCTTTACCGTCATGAAAGAGAATATGAGTCACCAGAACCAAGGCGCCGATGTGCTCTCTTTCGGTTTCTTCCAGGGCTACTCCAACCTGAAGCGGTCTATCCGTCATGGGCCCCACGACCTACTGGCGAGTCACGGTCTTGCCACGGCTGCACTCACCATCCCCTCGACGGAGGCCCAGCGTACGGCTCAGCTCAAAGACAAGCAGCAGCGACTACTCGCCCAGGTGCGAGGGCGGCTTACACCCGATAATCCCGGCGCTTCGACACCCTTTGCTCGAGAGCGACAGAGGGTTGAGGCGGCCATGCAGGCGAACGAGTTTGCGTTTCGATTCGAGCAGGTCATCTCCATCGACGCTCCCCGGCTCGTGCGCCGTCGTCGAAACTTTAGCAGCGTGCTACAACCCATTTTCCAGCTGATGAGGCTCTTCCTCAAAGAGAAGCAGCTCTACGCAGGTATTCTTCGACGGTTCCCTCCCGATATCTTTCCAGGGGTCATGGTGGCTTTCGCCAAGGTCGTGGAAGCGGCCATAGCCGAGATGGACCGCCGTTTCCGCGATGCAGGATCGAAAGGGCTGGACATGGCTCTCTCCGAGGGTGTAGCCGCTCTCGATCGACTAGGCAATTTCTGCTTCACTGGGGACCCGAGGGTGCTTCCTACCAAAGTCATGAGGCTCCTCGGTACAATAGACAGTCTGAAAACCTGCGGATGGCCATTCATATCGCCACGAATGCTGGACATTCGACATGGACAGGGACTCGTCAACCTTGTAGGATGGCCACAATTGAGCAACGGACGACCTGTTCTGATGCACGTTGCCTCACTAGAGTATCACTACGATCGAACCGTGGCCTCCAACCGGCACAGCCAATTGTGGTTCGCTGAGCTCGGGGGTCGATCGATAGACGGGATGGACAGGATGACGACATTCCTTCATGAAGTGTTCCGAGACCTTTGGGTGCCAGAGACGGTCACCTTTATTGTTCGCCAGGTTCGTCGTGGCTTGAATCGTGGCCTCCGTAGTGGCGGTAGGGTCGGCATCGGAGCACACGGTGATGCCGACACAAGCAATACTGAGAGCGCTCAGGCCATGATTGCGTTGGAAGCCTGGGAAGAGCAGGACAGTCCGTTCAGAACATCGTACGTATCTGCAGTCCCATTACTTTCCCTACTGTTCTAACTTGTCATAGGAGCTTTGAGAAACTATTGGCGGAAGTCCTCAAGTTTGATGACCGTCCGATGGATGACTCAAGAATCATCCTAAAGACACGACGCGACCTTGCAGAAGAGATGTTCGTCGCCTTGATGGAGGGCGGTAAGAAGGGCCACCCGGGAGTCGAATCTATCGCACCGACCCATTCAACATGGCCTTCTATTCTTCGAGCCGCCATCCAACACACCAGAGGCGGCTTCGCAACAAGGAGTCAATGGGTCTCGGGCATCGCAGCTGCCATGGTATCTGCTAGTATCGAATGGGTACCTGGCTCCCATCGCCGGAGATTGACGCATCAGCAGGTAGTGCAGCTCGTCGGAGCGGCCGCATCGGCAACTGTTCTCGCGGCTCGGCCTGATAGTCTCAAGAGACGGGCGTTAGAGGCGGTTGCTCGCCGATCGGTTGATTCAGGTGATGGCAAGCGTGTGAAGATCCGACCACGGATCGACCTAGGTTGCGAGGTACCGTTCAAGCGGGTTCCAGATATTGTGGAAAGAGGCTTTGCCGAGCTACAACGGCTGTTCGCGAAAGGAGATCAGGGTGTACGATCCCACTACTCTTTAGCGTACTGTTGCCTAACAGAGTGTCTCGAGGACCCATTGTGTGATCTCATGCTCATTCTCACGTTGACCATCACAGCATCGAGCGCGACACCCGAGGTCCGACCCCACACGCAAGGTTTTAACGTGACGACCAAGAAGAGGGACTCGGCTCTTCTGGCAGCCAATATGGTGACGAGAATGCTCTGGTTCCTGCGGCCAGAGTCCTTTCCATGGAATTCAGACAAAGGGACAGTGCTACAGGTGTCTGAGATGACAAAGAAAATCGGTGAGCCGCATCCATAGTCGTGTTCGAGTTTGGTGAAGTGAGATAACTGATACCTTGGCGATTCTTGAATTAGAGCATAAAGGCGTCAATAATCGAGTGCTTCGAGAACTGGGCTGGATTAAAGTCAAGGGCAACCGGGACAGCCCTCGTAACTGCGAGTCATGTCTCGCGCCTAAGGAGGACCTCGTCAAATTTCGGGATGACCTGGTGTTTCTGATGAAGGAGCCCAGGACTTTTATTAAGTGTATATTCAAGAGTAATAAGGAAGAATGGGTGGATCGATGTTCAGCTATCATTAAAGATAGGTAATAAACATAACCAGCATTATCAGTCTAATATGTATTTCTTTAAGTAAGATAGGCAAAAAGTTATATATTTATGTTAGATAGTATAAGCCAAAAAACATACTTTAATATATTTCCCCAGTTGGTGCCTCTTTCGATCACCCCTAGCAAATAAAACTCACGCTACTCTATCAGTTAGCTGGCAATATCAAGGTCAATCGACGTTCAACATTACCATCCGCTGTTATCCTTCATAGCTATATTTATCTTATACCGAACTTAGGGATCGCTAAAGCGGGTATAGTATTGGCTAGACGACGCATGTGTAGGTCTAGGCTTAACTGAGGTAAATCCAGCAAGAGCTGCTTAATAGGTTCTTCCTGTAAAATATGCAGCCTTGTGTGGAGAAACTCCACGATAGAATCACGCATCTCTCGTACATTGTCCGGTACATTTGGTTTGTATGCCTCTCGGGCGGCTTCTGCTAGGTAATGTGACCCCCACTGCTGCTGGGCCGTTGCCTCGAACTTCGATACCGACAGAGCTTTGAGGGGACCAATAGCATACTTTTCCGCGAGCGCAAAGACTTTGATATGGAGAAGAAGGTCAGAGTTGATGGCAGAACTGTTATCTCTTGGCGGGCTGTTGGCATCTGCGGCATCTCCTATATCGCAGTCCATCTTGGGGGGCTGGTGCCGGTCTGGTATCTCATAGTCCCAACGATAGAAATATTCAATAATACAATTCACGCATTGTGGGTCGTCATCCTCGAACCTGTATTTGTTCACAAAGGTAAACCCCCCAGTGACCCCAGGTGTTGACTCGATAAGTGTTATAATGATCCTATCTCTTATGACCGATAAGTGGAAGCAGACGACGAGACGGTGGGCGGCGTAGGACTTGTCTCCTGAGATAAGTCGGAGATCAGAGTGAAGGTCGGAGTTAAAAAGCCTGGCTATGCTGTCAATATGATCTCGAAGACAACCGTCATGAACAACCTACTCGCCAATCCATTTCCTATATTGCTCTATTTATTCCTTCTTATCGAAGCCACCTTGCTTGGCCATAGCAAAGGCCATATTTGTCACAATTGCGGAGTATTGTCTATGGAAGTGCAAGCCCTAGCTAGAATTGCCCTACCACGCTCTATCCCGAACGTAATTGAAGGGGCGAAGCCAGGTGGCGCGGGGGCCGACTCAGGTCAGGCATTAAGGCAGCCTTGCGTCTCGAAATGGTGCAAAGGTAGCTTGCGCATGATAGGCAGACAACAAGGATGAATAAGCAGTATACAGAACACTGATCGGGCTGCACAGGACATCCAGGAAAGCCAATCAATCCCATGTCAACCCCTCCTTTGGATTCAAGTCCTGATTGGCGATTCTATCTGCCATCCCGTAATATCTGGAGCTTTAAAGATCCCTAATCGCCAACTTTTGGCTTCTTTCTTTCCGTCATCAGATTTTTTCAACGCCTAGCAGGTGGGCATATCATTGCGTATTGTGAGAAAACCTCCTCCAGTTACCGCTATATCGAATCAAGCCGAGCAGCATGATTCTGACACCGAATCCAACCATGGCTCAGGGTCAGCGCCAACAAATACATCCAGCTCTGAACCTCACAGCGATTTCACCTATGACTCGAACCTACACATCCACATAGGACCACCGCCCTTTTTACGAAATATGAATATGGATAATAGGGCATCGTTCAAGCAATATATGGCTATGAGTGCTGCGTACTCCATAGGGAAAAGTTTGTTGGACACTTGGAACAGCTCCAGCCAAGCGCGAGAACGTCAACGTCGGAGGGAAGCCGAAGAGAGAGAGAGAGAAGAGAGAGAGGCGCGGGAGGCAGCTGAAGAGAGAGAGAGGAGAGAGAGCGAGAGGCAGGAGGCACTCGAAAGGCTCATGCAGGACTTATAAGGAGACTCTGCTAATTACAGAACAGGGACGTCACAAACTAACTTTTAGTAGAGGTATCGACATAGCTGACCCTGTTAGGGTTTGGATTAGGGTTAGGTCAAGCTATCTAAGCTATCTCTGCCTAGGTGTTTTCTGCTAGTTACACTCTAACTATATAGATATAAATAAAGAGATAAAAAGAGAAATAAAAGAGAGATAAAAGAGAGATATAAAGAGAGATATAGAGAGATAAAGAGAGAGATATAAAGAAATAAGGAGAGCTAAAGAGAGAGATATAGGGAAAATAGGCTAAA
>PVQA01001286.1:0-21116 GCA_002980515.1 Fusarium burgessii | reverse complement strand
ATAAAATAAAATAAAATAAAACCCTATACTCCCTTTCCCCTTCCCTTAACCACTCCAGATAGCTAGCCTCCTACAAGAAGCTAAGGTATTTTCATAAGTCCTCAGCTCCAGGGTAAGAGACATGTTTCTTCGTCGCAGGGATTATCCTCGATTATTTCTCTATGTCCATGAAACAAATCTTTGTCTGAAACTGCGGAACCTTACTAGTATGTGTCTATAGGGATATGTGGGCATACAAATGTATTCAACCTGAGGCTCACAGCGAAATAGCACAAACACTGTTATGTAAGTTTGTCTCACAATAAGGCCTCTTGGGAACACTTGGAACAGCCATGGGATCAGTGCGAAGTTAACAGATATTGCGTCCAGGTGGTGCGAAAACACCGACTGACCGTGAAGCTAAATTTGTTAAGATTCAACTGAAAATAGCCGCATTACATATGTATAGTTTCAGCATGATTCCACGGGCAAGGATGTTCACAGCACATTGCCTAGGATGCAATATCCTTCGCTTGACTCCAAATGATCTTTGCGAGATTTACAATCTCACGACTCGCAGCATCTTAGACGAACGCGCCGAGGTTGCCAAGGCTGACTTTACAGATCGATACTCTTTCGACGACTGAGGATTACGGCACAGAGAAAGGAGCGCAATAATGGAGTATTACGCTCCACACTAGGTAGATAGATACCTAAGCATTTAACAGCTTCCTGCAATTGACTCAAACCATGACCGAGATGCAGCGATCCATATTCGCGAATGCGAGAATTATGAAGTCGTCGGTTATGCTAGCGAGCATAAGGCTTGACAAGCCACGCAATCTAGAAATTATCGGATATAACAATTGACACCACTGATAAATAGACTAATGGATGCGAAAATAAGATTAGTCGCCGGAGTTCGGACTCGGGAGCGACCGGTCCACCTTGAGGCTCATTAATTCTTGGCTTCATGCTGACAATCGGAAACCGGCGACCAAAACTCACCGACCTCCGATGAACACCACCAATTTTGAACTGGGTTGGTTGTTCACAGTTTGCCAGATCAAAGACCATCCTGGTTATCGAATGAGATTGTTGTTGCTCTTTTTTCATCATTATGCAGTATACAGATTCATCTGTGTACCAGAGGTACTACCATACTCGAACCTCATCGAGGTGACATGAGCCTGATGCACAACGGCTTGTGATATGCGATGCTGGCCCCCTGTCTTACAGCGCTGGGTCATTCAAGATCAATCTGGAACATGTTGCTCTTGCACTGATCACTGCCTACGCTCCAGATGTGTGGAGCGAGATAATAAAGTATACTGCCTAATAGACTCTTTAGATGACATTCGCTCGAATCGTGGACACGAAGTGTGCCGATGTACCGTGCTTATTTACCCGGTCACGCAGTCTTGGCTTGACGGTCTTGAAAGATTCTGAAGCCTGGAACGGTAATCAAAGTGAACCGATAGTGGCAGATTGAAGCGAGCGGGCGCTGTCCGAAAGCAGCAACCGTTTCGACGCCGCAGAATTGGACCACAGAAACACGGCCAACTAACTACACTCTGCTACAACTAGTCTGATCTTTTTTTTTTTTAAGCGTCATGAGAAAGAAGAGATCTTCTGCTTGTTTAGAAAAAAAAAATCAACAATTTTTATAAGCTATTATGAATACCCAATGGTTAAACTAAATTGAAGAGATATTTGTAATCATTTAATTTATCACAATATATTTATGAGGGTAAAAAAGACCAAGTTTGTATAAACTCCTTCCCTTTTCTTCCTAACGCAACCAGGTTGAACCGTGAGAGTAAGCATCGATCCTGGATGTATTTTTGCTCCGTAGAATTACCCACTACGGGTTGTCGGGCAACTGCGGGAGTCCGAGGGAAGATCCAGGTCAGATAGAGACAATGTACGCGGTGAGATGACTCAAACATTTGGTACGTGTGCATCTTTTTCACTGGGAGGATTGTACAGTCTCCATCACCACGGGGATCGCTGGCTTCAAGACATTGGATGCTGAGATCACACATAGATCAGATCCTTGAATTGGACCGGCTTACGGGGCCTTGAATACGCCTGATCATGAGTGACATGCGACAATAAAACATTCTTCACCAAGGATGTTCTTTCCGAGCCCCAATCTGCAATGACCCCTCCATATTGAAGTCGCCAATGAACGATTAGCGGATCTAAATCACTAAACCTGGGGCTGCAGACAATCGTTTAGCGTAAGAGGAAAACGACGCCTGTGGACCGGGTACCGGTGCCCTTTTTGTGGCCCGTTGGAGCGAGGGTGTGGAGGTGTTGCCCAAGCTCAGTTATTTAAGTAAATTATTCATTCATGTCGACTCGCGTTTTCTTGTGTTCTCGATCAAGAAATAAAACAGACCCTTTGCCCATTATTTTCATCGTCAACGCAGTCCGTACCGATAGGAGACTGCTCACCCGGGCCCCTGTTATTTCACCGTTGCGTCGCTTTCGGTCTTTAACTCTCGATACGAAAATACCTACAAACTGGATGGGTTAGCACTTAGACTCATGATCCGTTAATCTCGAGGACATCCATCTCAACTCGGCACCTACTGGTGCTACCTTTTCATCCAAGGGTGTTTTTTTTCACCCCGTCAATTTCTGACCGAGCTCTTCTCTATATTTAAACGCCATAAGCTCTGGTTCTCCAAGAGTCACATCATCACCATGACCGAAACACCCGAAAAGACAGCTGCTGCAACAAGTAGCAGTAACCCGTCGCGACCTTCGTCGTCAAGCCACAGCGGGAGTGGTTCAACCGACAAAGATGCAGTTCGCCCCGACATGAAATCCTCGAGCAATGCCAACAACGAGAAATTGGACCTAAAAAAAGCCGATTCAGCTGTCATTGTGCCTCCCAAAGCCGAAAACATCGAGGATCAATATCGACACTTACCACCTGACGAAGCCGAGGTATTGCGACGCCAAGTCGTTAGTCCGGAAGTCAAACAGGGTGTCGCTGTACTATACCGATATGCCTCCCGTAACGACATCCTCATCATTATTGTCTCGAGTATTTGCGCTATCGCTGGCGGCGCTGCACTTCCTCTTATGACCGTTGTCTTCGGTAACCTTCAAGGCGTTTTTCAAGACTACTTTGTGAATCGTTCATTGAGTTCCAGTGCCTTTAACGATAAATTGGTGGAATTCGTTCTGTACTTTGTATACCTTGGGATTGGGGAATTCGTCGTTGTGTACATCTCGACCTGTGGCTTCATTTACACAGGCGAGCATATTTCTGCCAAAATCCGCGAGCATTATCTCGAAAGTTGTTTACGCCAGAATATTGGCTTTTTTGACAACCTTGGTTCAGGCGAGGTGACGACTAGAATCACCTCCGACACGAATCTCATCCAAGATGGCATATCCGAGAAGGTGTCTCTCACGCTTGCCGCTGTGGCTACGTTTGTTTCAGCCTTCATTATAGGGTTCGTCAAGTACTGGAAGCTTACACTGATCCTTTTGTCCACTGTCGTTGCTCTACTGATCAACATGGCTGGTGGTTCAAATTTCATCATGAAATATAATAAACATAGTTTGGAAGCATATGCTCATGGAGGAAGTCTTGCAGACGAGGTAATCAGCTCTATTCGAAACGCTGTTGCTTTTGGTACCCAGGAACGTCTTGCTCGTCAGTACGATGCCCACCTCAAGAATGCTGAGTACTTTGGTTTCCGGGTTAAGGGCGCTGTCGCGTGTATGATTGCAGGTATGTACTTCCTTTCTTCCTCATTTCCTGCTTTTTATTATTTTCTATTTTTTCCGGTTTTATCTTGTAAGGGGTCACCTACTGTTCCCTCTCCATGTTTTCCCCCTCTTCCTCCCCCAGCATTTCATAGAAATATTGGGGCGTTGCAATCTACGCAGAGTGGGGAAAAGGCATGTGAATAGCTTCCACCAAAACCCAGCGATCAACCACCAAACACAGTCTTGTGTTTTCTTCCATCCTAGCATCCCCAAACTCTCAAGTGTTTTAACAAGTATAAATTCTAATGATTAAAAGGCATGATGATGGTCCTGTACCTTAACTATGGCCTGGCCTTCTGGCAAGGTAGCCAGATGCTGGTCGATGGTGAAACAAGTCTCTCCAACATCCTAACGATCCTCATGTCTGTGATGATAGGAGCCTTCAACCTCGGAAATGTCGCTCCTAACATTCAATCGTTCACAAATGCTGTTGCTGCTGCGGCCAAGATCTTCAATACTATCGATCGTGTGTCTCCCCTCGATTCCTCCAGCGATGAGGGCGAGAAGCTTGAGAGTATCCAGGGCTCCATCCGGCTTTCCAATATCAAACACATATACCCATCTCGCCCGGAAGTCACGGTTATGAACGATGTGAGCCTTGATATCCCTGCCGGAAAAATCACCGCTCTTGTCGGTGCGAGCGGGAGTGGCAAGAGCACGATTGTAGGATTGGTTGAACGATTTTACGATCCTGTGCAAGGCACGGTTTACCTAGATGGTCATGATATCTCCAAGCTTAACCTTCGATGGCTACGCCAGCAAATGGCTCTTGTCAGCCAAGAACCTACACTCTTTGGCACCACTATCTTTAACAACATTCGCCATGGTTTGATCGGCACCAAGTACGAAGACGCGAGTGAGGAGAAGCAGCGTGAACTGGTTATTGAAGCGGCCAAGAAGGCCAATGCGCATGATTTTGTCTCGGCTCTTCCCGAAAAATATGAGACTAACGTTGGAGAACGAGGATTCCTTCTTTCAGGTGGCCAGAAGCAACGGATTGCTATCGCTCGTGCCGTTGTTTCTGATCCTAAGAGTAAGTATACTGACTCCGGGAAAAGACTTGAGGCCTTTGACCAAATAGACTGCTGAGTTTATCCTAATATACACAGACTTGCCTGAATATCAAATTTGGGTTATGTCAGGATGAACTGAGCAAGGTATTTCTGTCATGGCATTGAGGTCTCAAGTTTTGCTACATCCCCAGACACCCCCTGCTTAATCAACCACCCCTGAACTAACATAATTTTAGTTCTACTTCTTGACGAAGCCACAAGCGCTCTCGACACCAAGTCGGAGGGTGTTGTGCAAGCTGCCCTTGAAAACGCCTCTGAAGGCCGTACAACCATCACCATTGCCCATCGTCTATCAACGATCAGGGATGCCCACAATATCGTTGTCATGGCTGACGGTCGAATCGTGGAACAAGGAACTCACAACGAGCTCCTAGAGAAGAAGAGCGCATACTTCAAACTTGTTTCCGCTCAAAACATTGCTGCCGCTGAGGAAATGACTGCCGAGGAGCAAGCTGCTATCGACGAGGAGGAAGTATCACTCATGCGGAAGATGACAAGCGAGAAACAAGCTGCAATTATTGCTGACCCTAACGATGACATCGCAGTCAAGCTGGACCGCACTAGCACCACAAAATCTGCATCAAGTCTGGCTCTCGAAGGTCGCAAAGCAGAGGCCGAACAAGAGTACAGCATGTGGACACTTATCAAACTCATTGGGTCTTTTAATACCACAGAATGGAAGCTCATGGTTGTTGGTCTCTTCTTCTCTGCTATATGTGGTGGAGGCAACCCTACTCAAGCTGGTAGGTCACATTGTGGCATTTCCTTCAACTAACACTCTGTGGCTAATTCCGTTGCAGTTTTCTTTGCCAAACAGATCGTAACTCTTTCCCAGCCGGTCACAGAAGATACCCGTCACCAAATCAAGAAGGACTCAGACTTTTGGAGCGCTATGTATCTCATGCTTGCCTTTGTCCAATTATTTGCATTCATCATCCAGGGCGTTTTGTTCGCTAGATGTTCCGAGCGACTGGTCCACAGAGTACGAGACCGTGCTTTCCGAACCATGTTACGTCAAGATGTTGCCTTCTTTGACCGCGATGAGAACACTGCAGGAGCCCTCACTTCCTTCCTTTCAACGGAAAGTACTCATGTTGCTGGACTGAGCGGTGTGACTCTGGGAACGTTGCTCATGGTTAGCACAACCCTCATTTCCGCCATTGTTGTATCACTAGCAATCGGTTGGAAGCTGTCACTCGTGTGTATCGCAACAATTCCAGTTCTCTTGGGATGCGGCTTTTTCCGCTTCTGGATGCTCGCCCATTTCCAGCGTCGCTCCAAGACTGCCTACGACAACTCTGCCAGCTTTGCTTCGGAGGCAATTTCCGCCATTCGAACTGTTGCTGCGTTGACACGGGAGGAGGATGTTTTGAAACAGTACAGAGACTCTCTGGCGATACAGCAACGCAAGAGTCTGATCTCGGTCCTTAAATCCTCCACACTCTACGCTGCCTCTCAGTCCCTTCTGTTCGCATGCTTCGCTTTAGGGTTCTGGTATGGTGGTACCTTAATTGGTCGGCTCGAATATAGCATGTTCCAGTTCTTCCTTTGTTTCATGGCTGTAATATACACCCAGTATCCCAATATTTTGAGTATCAGCTAACGATAGTAAAAGGTAATATTCGGCGCCCAATCAGCAGGCACGATCTTCTCCTTCGCTCCTGACATGGGTAAGGCGCACCATGCTGCTGGAGAACTCAAGAAGTTGTTTGACAGACAGCCCGTTGTTGACACTTGGTCAGACAGCGGAGAGCGGCTGCGTCAGGTTGAGGGCAATCTCGAGTTTCGTGACGTTCATTTCCGTTATCCTACGAGACCCGAGCAACCTATTCTGCGTGGGCTAAATCTTACCGTAAGACCTGGACAGTACATTGCCCTTGTTGGAGCCTCCGGCTGCGGAAAGTCTACGACCATTGCTCTTTTAGAGCGATTCTATGACCCTCTTTCGGGAGGAGTATTCATTGATGGTCATGAGATCAGCACGCTGAATATCAACGACTATCGATCACACATTGCGCTTGTCAGTCAGGAGCCTACACTTTACCAAGGAACCATCAAGGAAAACATCCTATTAGGAACTTCCCGCGAGGATGTCTCAGAAAAAGACATCGAGCATGCGACTCGCGAAGCGAATATTTATGACTTCATTGTGTCACTTCCTGACGGTTTCAACACTGTTGTTGGTAGCAAGGGTGCA
The DNA here is from genome assembly GCA_002980515.1 of Fusarium burgessii. Classification (NCBI taxonomy): domain Eukaryota; kingdom Fungi; phylum Ascomycota; class Sordariomycetes; order Hypocreales; family Nectriaceae; genus Fusarium; species Fusarium burgessii. The sequence goes on along the minus strand of PVQA01001286.1, from coordinate 14,075 downwards.
CTGTTGTCTGGTGGACAGAAGCAGCGAATTGCTATTGCACGAGCCTTAATCCGAGACCCCAAGATCTTGCTCCTCGACGAAGCAACATCAGCCTTGGACTCCGAGTCAGAGCATGTGGTACAGGCAGCGTTGGACAAGGCGGCTAAGGGCCGAACCACCATCGCTGTTGCGCATCGTCTGAGTACCATTCAAAAGGCTGATATCATTTATGTCTTTGATCAGGGTCGTGTTGTTGAACAAGGCACACATACGGAGTTAATGAAGAAGAATGGACGTTATGCTGAGTTGGTTAACTTGCAGAGCCTCGAGAAGCAGAGGTAGGGCGCAGGCCAAACGAGAGTAACGTTGAGAGATTGGTGATTACTCAGGTGGAATTGTGAGACTTTTGCTGCATTGTATTGGCGTTCAGGCGATCCATTGTTATAAGGGACATCCCCCTCCTGAATCATGAAGGCCTTTTTCTTATTATTGTTTGTAATATTTCCGATGTATATCATCTGATTAATCAACTCTCTTCGATTTTTTTAATACCACATATCTTGTGCTAGCTGTGAATGTGTGATTAATGCCAAGTCTCCTCGAGGGATGGAAGTTTAGACATTGGGGCAGGCGGAACACCGCCACATGGCCATCGCGTGCAACATCTCGTGGACAGCAAAGAGAAATTGAGATAAGAAACCAGGAGCAGTATCGATCGACACGTCAGAGAATGGTAAAATGGTTTCGAACACGACAGCTGAGAGACGTTGCGACTTGCAACTATCAACTCGTGGTGGTTGAACGAACTGGACTGGAGGCTCCAGACGACGATAATTGCTGACGGGTACAAGCAGCGGATAATGGCATTGTTTATGGTATCTAACCTGGGTGGCAGACGCGGCCATAAAAACCAGTCACTCGTTTACGTTTATGGCTGAACGGACGGTTCGACGGCCGTAGCGGTGGATGTGGTGATTGATGGGTCCCCGATGGTTTAAGACAATGTCTCTGTTAGCCTTAGGCACCACACGGTAGCCACGCGGCTGAAAATGGGGGGACGAGGGGTTGGTTGAACTCATATTGGAGTGAAGCACGAATTCTTGGGCTTTGTCTCTGTAATATTTAGGCGAGTAAGCAATGAATCTTGTTGTTGACTTTGAGAGTCGATTCACAGTCAGGATGTAAGATACATATCGCATCAAGGGCAGAGATTTCTTGGCAGGGGAGCAAAGGTTGTCATTGGAGAGAGCTGAGAAGCCAAGGAAATTACTTTGGGGCTCGCGGAAGCCATGCAAGGTACGCGAGAAGCTCTATCGGCTCTCGGTGAGATTTAGAGGCCCTACGGGACGGTGGAGGAATCGAACTTACGAATTGAATCAACGCCACCTGAATAACCGTCAGCGGATAGAACCATTCCGGTACTGGCCTGAAGCTGACGAGTACCATCAGGTGAGGAAACGAAACATTGCAACGGAATGAAACGAAACGGTGAGAATGAATGAACAATCTTGGAGGCTTTCAGTTACGTGCATGCATGAACTGAACTTCAACTGACAGACCTGATCGAGAGCGGATAGTTCCTCCGCGGCACCCACCCACAGTCCAATAAACCTTGGAATGAGGTGATGCCTTGAAGCGATGCTACCTGCGCTAGAAAATCGATTGTTGATGCTATTTTTTGCCTTGTCGTGGCTGGATCCGTGGTAATGGTGGCTGGTCCGCCATGGGGAAGCGAGATTTGACCCTCCCCTTTTTCTAGTCGCCTGTGTATCATGGGGTTTCCTAAGCCTTGCCATCTTCAGCTCGATGTCCGTTTCGACCTGAGAATCCATGTGGGAACCTGGATTTTTAGCATATGAACAGTCAGTCGTGTAACCCGGAGAATATGAGAGGGTTGTATGCAATACCGTTCGGAGCATGGTGGTTTCTTTCTAGGACGCCGGCAGTAAGCGGGCCGGTTTGAAACATAACTGAACCCTTGTGACTAAAGAATGTATATGTGGACGCGTAAGGCGATGAAGGAGGGTTCTCGTCTATACAGTTGATGTTTGTTGCTTGGCTGTGTATCAGGACAGAGTTATCAGAGTGAGGTGGGTAGTAGAATTATGTGATCAATTATTAGCAGAATTTTCATTATACCCTCCTGTACTAAACCACTGTGCAGTGTACTCCCACAAATCCATCCAGTTCATTTTATATAAGCTTCGCATTATTGTCCAGTCACAGTACACACTCTATGTGATACGGATACAACACACTGCAGCAGGCCCAATCAATAAACCGACGCGCTAACAGGCACTACTGCAAGCCTCAAAGGAGGGTTTAATTATCCTTGTCTATTTCTGAGATTCAAGCCATGGGTCTCTCTGCACTTGATTGATTCATGCCTGCTCGATCCTGGTCAATCTGGCAAGCATCAGAAGCAGGGCAGGGCAGGCCTGGGCTGGAATCGTCTATCTTCCCCTCCAACTTGGCCCGTTAGAGTAAAATCGGTTGATTTTGTAGGGGTTATTGCTTTCCTCTCCGGCGTCACTAATCCCATTTCCCGTGATATCCACTGAGAATTCTGTTCCTATACTGGCAACTCCAAATCAAGTGGTGGGCACCCTCTTCCTCTCCTTCGTTTTCTCTTTTTTGCTTGCGCAGCCGTTGAGTTACAGACCTACCCTCTACTTCAGGTGCTGTTAGAACCGCCGACGATCACTCGTTTCTAGACCCGCCATTCATTCATTAACCTTACCAACGTCAATACTCCTTTTTTGACTTACTCACGACGATCGTTTTCAACACCAGATTCAAGTTTTACACCAACAGCAACTCCAACATACAGTCACTCGTTCTTTCTTTTCCATATTTTCGCTTTCGATTACACACTTCTTGGCCGCATCAACCGGTACCCAATTTGTGTAAGCCTCCCACCTAATAGCAACTGTACGGCCATCTCATCTCCCCCTGGCAACCAATCCCATCTCGCAATTGGTATATCACGCACCGCATCACACTCGTTCTCGACCATCGCAGCTACAAGAGGACCCCGGCGAGCAATTCTCATTTATCCATTGACTTCCCACTCCTCAGAAGTGTCATCCGACCTGGAACCTTGAAAGTGTGCCATGCAACGACAACGATAAAAAAAAACCATCCACCGAGAAATCGTTAAATATTGGCTTCCGTCGCCAATTGACTCCCTACAACTATCACTTCAGTGTGTCCTTCACTCTCGAGAACTGACATCCGACCACCTTTTATCATTGTGTGAACTTGGGCCCGTCGTGGTGAAACACATTCAATCTTGTCATTGTCTGTGCTGCCAATTCACTTAAAGGTTGTACACATCACCATCAATTCGATTGCTGCACACACTTGAAAAACGATTTATTCCATCTTCGGCGTCTCCCGCCTCGTCGCTCTTTACCATGGCTTCACCATCATGGTCTGCCTCAAACACTCGCAGTCCGCTGAAACCCACCAGCTCCCGCGCGCCGCCCCGCTTGCGAACAGCGTTATCATTTCTCCTACTCCTAATATGTCTTACTTCTACAGTCCTAGCGGATACTGAGACAAGATCATCTTCACTCCGATATCGACGGCACCATACTCCCACGATCAACCGATACGAGCTACACCGACGTAAGGAATCGAGCAAGGATGAAGATGAGGATGAAGTAAAGGAGATCGTCAGCAAGGAAACTCCTTCCAAAACTGAGGGCAAATCCAAGGCTACAACTGTCACCATTCAACGGGCTGCGAAGACTGCTGCCACCACAAACACACCTTTGCCCGAAGCTTTTGATGGAAATTTGTCAGCTGAGCTTTTGACCACATCGGATAGTAACTGTCCCGCGTTCCTGAATGGCATCCTTTCCGACCCTTCTTACGAAACCTGCTACCCCCTCTCCATGATGCTCCAGGTAAGTTTAGTCAACGGATGTCAGGTTGGATTTCTAGGCATTAACGAAATCATAGACGTCTCGTGGCTTCTTCGAGGCTCAGAAACAGCTGTTGAGCATAGTCCGAGTGCTTGATGCAACATGTGCTGCAAATGTCACATACTGCACCGACTTTTTCGATGCTGCAGCGCGCAACCTTACTGCATCAGAGAACTGCAAGCAAGAGTGGGAGTCAGGCAACACCATCGTCAAGCAGTTCCTCTATGGCATGAAGGCCTATGAGATGATGTACAAGGCTACTTGCCTTCAAACACCAGAGGATGATATGTATTGTTACGCCAATGCTGTCACAAATACCACTACCGCCGCCAACGCCTATTTCTACTACCTTCCTTATAACCTTACCTTGCCTGGTAGCACCAACCCTTCATGCAGTTGGTGCATACAAGAGACCATGAACATCTTCCACGCCGCCGCCGAAGACCGCTCTCAGCCTGTTGCACTCACATATGAAAGCGCAGCTAGACAAGTAAACACTCTGTGTGGCCCAGATTTCGTCAATAGCACTTTACCACCAGAAGAGACCAACTACGCACACATATTTACCCCATCTTGGGCTGGCTTGGTACTTACACTCGCCAGTGTAGCATTGGTCAATGTTGTGTTATAGAACCCTGAACAGCAGCACGTCGACCGCACGTCGACCGCACTCTTTCAATTTCCTCTCAATCTTCGACAACTATCATTTTAATACGTTATGACTACAGATCCATCCTTGGAATCTACATTTTACCTTCTGATACGATCGTACTTGGCATGTCTTTATGACTTGATACCCTTGCCAACTTCTTTTTTACCTTATTTCAACTAAGTCGACCTTTGAGCCGGCAAGTGTCGAAACAGACACTACAAACTATAATATCTAGGGTTTACACCTTCATCCTCACCCCTTTTTTTTTTTTTTTGTCATATTCGGTTTGGCACTTTTTTCTCGATTCTTAGAAGGGTTTGATTTGTAAAAGTGAGCACAACCCGGAGTTTCTTCACAGTGGCATTTTGGTTGGGCATGATGGTTATCTTTTTTGAATGCAATGGATGAGCGGGATTAGGACATGATAGATCGGAGAACTTCAAAAAGCGCGATGGACTTCAAATAGGAAAGGATGAAACAGAGTATTGGTGTAATACTTGGAGAAACCATGAGTACTGGGTATCCCAATGCTAATGTTGTAGACAGTGGGCACGGTTCGTTAGATGTAAGGAGCTCAGTAACAGATGTTAGAGCATATGCAGGTCAAATAGAGGTGACGCTATAACTGACTTGGCATTTCACTGACTTGATCCAACACGTCCTTTATGCTTCTCCTATTCGTGACTTGAGCAAATCCCTTAACTACAAAGTCTGACTCGATTGTAAACTTGCGAGGCTTTACACGCGAGCGAATCACACGCAGCCAGGCTTGCCAGGCCTTATATTTTCACCTGCATAACAGCCTAATGCAGTATACGACAAACTGGGGAAGCTGCTAACCAACTCCGAGTGCTGATGGTCCAGCTATCGACTGTACATCAGATGCGATGATCAGTTTGTGCCTAAGATCGTACGGATCTTACGATCGATCTGCATAGGGCAGCACTCAGGATCTCTGTGCCTCGTCAGTGATAACCTAGTAAGCTCAGAATTGAGTTTGTATGAAACAAATATGAATGCCAATAACGGGCTGTTAGTGGCTAGTGATACAATTGTGATACCTCAGCACCACCTCAATGATCAGAGACTTATTGCAAAGCCAATTCCAACGAAGTGGTTACTTCGTTTCAACTGTTGAAAGGTATCTTCACAGGCTCATCAGATTATTTGGGAAGGTGCCGCAGGACTGAGTTGTGAGTTAGCATGATGAAAGCTGCGTGGAGGAGTGCTATACACAGGCAGCCATGGTTAACTGTCTGTTGGTTGCCGATAAAGTCAAAGCATGACTGGCTGGCTGCATTGGGTCAAAGCTCGTCTTCAAGCTGTTGTGGAACGTAGCCAAGCTTGATAGTAAGCCACGGTGAAGGGATGGTGTTAATGCGAAACTAATCCAAAGCCATGGAACCGGATGTGCACACTTGCATGCAAAAGAACCTTTAATAAATGAATACCAGACGGAACCTTCTTGGCATATCATCAGTTAAAATATGACATTTACTTTGAAGAACGTCTCAATATTGTGATGTATGTTGTGTGACCCTGCCAGTACTGCTGTTGGGCATTTTTTGAACATCTGGCGAGAACGGACAGCCATGTCCCAAAAGAAGGGAGCATGGTAAGGACATCTATCCTTAACGCTCTATGAATGAGCAATTTCGTGGAGAAGCCATCGTTATCAAGCCCGGGCAGCAAATCTTCTGGTTGTCATGGTCTGCTAGACTACTCCTTACTTACATTACACCAACAAGGTGCATTCAGCCCCAAGTATAGGAGCCAATCACGGATTAGCTCCGGCAAACAAACTCCAGGGTGGTCGATTAGGCTTTTATTAGGTATCTCTCAACCATTCAAATATGTCCATGTACAATTTGAATTGACTGTTCACTTTGATGGATCTTCAGATTACCGTGTGTCATAGACTGGACTCAAGGACCGAGCTGTATCCGTCCAAGAGAGCCTGCTAGCCTATAGCCAGGCCAGAGCTCCAGGGATGGCGTCTTGGTCCGCGTATTTTAACGAATAACGATGCGGATTATGTAGTGTCCGAAATGTAACCAACACAATTAATATTTGATGAAAGCTTGAGCGACATGATGATGACGAATTACTTGACACGTCCTAGCTTGCTTCTTCATCCACGCTCCGGGTCCATGGAGCACAATCTCGTCTGGACCGAATAGTCTAACTAGATGATACCAAGCGGCTGCACATCATTGACGCGTGTTCTTAGCGTTATATAAGCCATTGGAGGAAAGGACGTGGAGTGAAGTCGCCAGTTGCTGTTTCGAGGTTGCAATTTGGCTGATCAGTGACGACGATGGTAGTGGTGGAGGCAATCGTGTCAGCATCTGCAATCGGTGAGTGCTGATGAAATGCTCACAACAGTTTCAAAGGTTTGGCTCTTGCCACTCAACCGACAGTCTGCAGAACAACAGACCGGCATGCGTGCCTCACTAGGGAAAAGCCAGTACCCAGTTCCGGACATTAGTGCAGTCAGCAGGCTTATTGCTTATTGCTTATTACGATGAACAGCAGCATCCATGCCTTGGAACCTATCAGCAATGTTAAAATAGTCTTGGGGTTTCCCGCTCTGGGCGCCCAAGTCGTACCGCATGTCAACGTACATATCTGCACTACAATACAGCATCAATTTTAGCTTTTGTGTGCATGCCAGAGTAAATCGCTGCAACAAATTAGAATAAACCGGAAGAGGTCCCGTCGAGAAGGTGGCCAATGGAAGTCCTCCCCGTTAGAAAAACGGCACGGAACGCAGGACAAGGGAGCCAGCCTGGTTTGTTTCCATGATCTCAACAAAGCCTGACGAAGGCGCGGTGGCGTTGAAGCTCAGTTCGAGTACATGTATCCAAGGACTAAAAAGCAATTCAATCTGGTCAGAGCATTAGATCGTTACTTTTGCATTGTTGAAACGCGACAATGTTCGATAGATATAAATCGCATGGAGAGCTGGACTGAGCATTATTCATGAACTTATGAACCGAGGGATGGCAGTGAGAACTTCGAACCAGGGCAGGCACCTTACTGAAACTCGTGGCAATTGACAAGTTCTTGCCGAGATCGAGAAGGTTACGTATGTATGGATGTTATTATCTTTACATTGATTAGACACAGAAGAACTACTCACCCCCTGCCAGGCCATATCCTTGCTAAACTTGATTGATATTTCTCGATAAGATGCAAATTGTCGATCTCCCTTCTGAGTTTCTTATTCGTTTTTCTTACGTTGATCTACTATAGCACGAAACTAGGACCAATTGGCTTATCCGAGCTTGGGAAGCGGGCACAGACCTGAATCGATCTTGTCAATATCTCATCCCCATGGGTGCCTTTAGCCAGCCAGATTCAGCCCTGAAATACCCTTTAGCTACCTGAGGTTAAGCAGTTAGCAATCCAAGCTAAGGGGTGCGATTCGCGATATTTCCGTTCACTGATCTCTACCCCCTTGTGTGTTTCTGGTGCCCTACAGAGAATCCAGAGCTTTGATGATCGACCCGCCAGGGTCCACAAATAGATACCCAGCAAATGCCTCCTTGAGTCAATATCCCACACTGGCAATTCGCTGGCGCACGCTGCATTCTTTAGCGTGCCCTCAGCATTAGGTAGGTAGCTTGGGATTGCCTCTTTCGAAGAGATGATATTTGAAAGCTGTTCTAGGACAAAGGTTATTTGCATGATCTTGGTTGCGATAAAACAATGAACAGGAGGCTTCAGATCATACCTGTACTAAACCCATGACCCAGACCTAGCTGATGAGGTTCGATTTGCAAAAGCTCATTTCTTTTTACTACCTAGTAGATATGAACGCGAGTGCTGCCAGCGGCACTGGGATTGAGGCACGTAGGTCAGCAAGACCGGGGCACTTCAGGCTTCTATCTGCGGCCGCCTGGCAGCCCAGGATAATCCATACAGAGTCCCTTTGTAGGCACCCATTCGCTCAAATTACTCACCTACATGCCTATCCACCTAGTTGCTTTACTGCATTTAGCAACACAAGTTTTTCTTCTTATTGCCTTACCTAGGTATCTTCAGTATGGATGCTCCATTTGCATATCGTGCCTAGCATTGGCTGCGATCCGAGGCAAGGTGACGGGAGGCGAGCTAATGGGGTGCTTTTTGGTTTTATGCCCAAGCCTCTTTCCTGTCTGTTCCATCGGTAGGCCAGGCAATGGAAAGCGTTTAATAATCCCGCCTCCCCTGTCAACTCGATAATATCGAGTTTTTCCCTGCCCTTATCACGGAGCTTGTATTTGCTCAGTCCCCGTTATCTACTGTATCTTCATCTGCGACTTATTTAATAAGATACCTGCCCTGTCAGCTGACCCTTTGGCTTTCGAGATCCGCATTTGGAAATTCTCGAGCCGACGATTTTGAGTTTGAGCTTAAAGAGAATACTTGCTGGATAGCTTCGTTTCAGTTCTTTCTGATCTACTGCCTCGTATAAGCTCAACGACATCTCTTTTGCCATTGGTCCTCGGCTGGCAATACAAAGAAGTGGTATCTTGACGGCTTCCCTGTTCTCCAGCGCTTGGAAGTTTGCTTCGTTTTGACCTCTGCCTCAGCTGTCTGAAACCCTTGGTCTCGAACCATTTTATTCCGCTCTCGAATGTGTAGCAGCTTTGCCTTCACAGTCATCGCTTCAGCTGCCTCACCTCCAGGCCACAATATATTGAACCTTTGTGTTTGCATTGTGACGCTAAATAGCTCTGTGCCTTCAGCGTTCTGACTTATATCTACCCGCGCGATAGTCTTGCTGTCTTTTTCCGTCACACAAACCCTTACTTTCTCTAGAGCCGTCATATTTCCGCTAAGAGCAGACTCAACAGAGGCCAAATCCGGCTCCTGGTGGGTTCGGTTACAAACTTACCCATATCCCGCGCGTTTCCATCAATACACAGCAGGCATACGGTTGCCCGTCGCCTCGATTCTACTTCCCTACTCCTCCACGTCTCCTGCTGCACATGAGACTGCATCTCTTTTGTTACCTTCTTCTTCAACTCACACATCGTTGTGGGTTTGCCGAGATTCTCCCGCTACCCCCCGGCCGTTAGTCAATCTGCTAGTCTCACCCAAAGACTAATCGATCTAGGTCAATAGTGCCTTCAGACCGCCGTGAGTCCATTGAGGCTACACGCCTTTAACTACGCCAGCCTTCATCCACTCCCCTCCATCGTCGTCTATCTGCTCAGTGGGACCGTCCGCATTCCGTCTTACAGCCGGTTCCCTGGAAGTAGTGGACTGCTGGGCCTTTCTGCTCTTTACTTCCCTTGGGCTTGGATGATCCTATTCCCTTATTGGACACTACCGAAGGGTCTGCACGAAGTAGCTGGGTATAAGTTAGCTATTGATGCAACCGATCTAAGCCGCCACTGATCCTCCACTAATAAGCTCGACACTGGCGCCTCTCTTTCCCATGCATCTATGTTGATGGCAGTCCTTCCTGACTGTACTTGGACATCCCACGACGTTGATGTCTCTCACATTTGTCGAGACCGCCGCGCAAACATCACAGCGGCTAAACACGATGTCACAAACCATGCCAGAGGCTATGTCACATCCATACGCGACGGCAATAATGAGTTGTGCCCCAGACACACATCACCTTCCTCGGGGCTCAATTCACTCTCATTATGACCAGCAACTGTACTCCCCGGCGGGCTTACTCGACGCAGGACCTGAAAATCGTCGTCCTTCGCAGCTGCGGCTTTCGCAACACTCACAAACTGGCCATGTTTATAACGAGATGTCAGGCTCTGTGCCTCAAAACCAACATCCTCCTCCCCCACCTGGGCTTTATGCTGCTGACCTCACAGCTGGCCAACATGGCCATCCACCCCAAGCCCCGTCCTCTCTTCTTTCACGGAATTGTGAAATACAAGACCACGTGCAAGGCCACCATCCAACATATGCGACGAGATTGCATTTGGTGCCGGAGGATCAACCGTCCGTCTTCGTACAGGGACAGCATAGACCATCAATCGATACGTGTGCCGTTCCTCAGTTCACAGGGCATCGATTCCACCCAGCTGCTGCAACGAATGGTGGACTGCCTGAGTCGAATAGTGCTATTGTATCTCCAACTGAACAAAGGCCTGATCCTATGAAGATATCCGATATTCTTTCCACTGGTGAAGGCAGCGGCGGTAGGGTGAGCATGAACAACCGCCCAGGTAATGTCTGTTACAGACTTCGGATACGGCAGCAACCGATTGCTGCTCGATCATGTGGATTTGGAGAAAGAGACCGGAGAGTAATCGACCCACCGCCCATCGTCCAGCTCCTCGTTGAAGCTCCCAATCTCACAAAAGAAGAGACTATAAAGCATCTGCGCTATCCCCACTATGTCATGAGTTGCTCCATATACGATGAATCTGGATCCTGCGATGCCTCGTTCATGCCTGAGGAGTATCGGCAACAGCGCCGACTTATGGGCCTACTAGTCAGTGCCCCCTTTGTTGGCAAGGACGAACATGGTGAGGAGGGTTGCTTCTTCTGCTTTCCAGATTTATCTTGCAGAACTCCTGGATCATTTCGTCTTCATTTCACCTTGGTCAAAATCGACCCAATTCGTGCGAAAGAGGTGAAGCGTTTTCCGACTTTGGTTGACACTCAAAGCGACGTTTTTACTGTTTATACAGCAAAGGACTTCCCTGGGATGCAGGCCAGTACAAAGTTGACGAAGCGACTTAAGGAACAAGGCTGTATCATTTCGATCAAGAAGGGTAACGACCGGTCCAAGAATGCTAGGAGTCAAGATGATTCAAGTGATGGGGAGCAAGATGATCGTGAAGCTGCCTTGCAAGGGAAGAGGCGACGCCGTTCAGCGCGGTAGTGAATGCGCAACATGTTATCTATAAGGCGTTCAACGATGTTTTAAGGCAGGCATGTTTCGGGTCATACACGTACACGGATGGGACAATGTGGCGCTATCTTGATTGACGATGCTCTCTGGATGTTTCTATACTGGTCTCAGAATAATGACTGTTCTGACGTACTCATTATGCTACGGCTTTTCTTAGTTTCAGCAAGGCCATTCTCCAGTCACAAGAATTTCCACGTATAATTCGAGGTCGGGAATGGACACTCTGTGTGGCTTACGGATTAAAGAGAACACTTATTTCCCCTCTTTTTCACGTATTCTTTCGACAAGATTGACGAGAGGCCCGAAGGCTCGTTAGAACTGAACTTCTTATGGCAAAGGGTTACTTGGCTCAGCCGAGCTTATCCCATCAGGCCGTGGATGCATGGTAGCTAAGAAGTTGACCCGCAACGAATAGGATTCGTCCACTCCCTACAGTAAGATTGGATGATCAACAAGTTGAGCTTAGCCAGGGTTCCTCGTTCCTCATAGCTAGGATGCGTAGATACTCCCATTACTTTAAGTACATGATGTGTATGCGTCCGGATGGCCTTTCCCACCACCTTGACTGCCATGGCCAGTTCGGACAGATGAATAAAAGCAGCCGTGGCGCACGAGTCATAATCGCATTCCAGTCGTATCCAAACCAGATGTTTGCGCGTGCGTTTGTGAAGAAAGCAGAGTCAGTGAGTTCTTATTTTTGTTTCATCTTTTAAACGAAAGTGATTTGAATGACCGCTCAACTGGGGAATTTTGTATGTTTCTTATAAAAGCAACGACTAGGTCGAAGAGCTTTAGTTAAAATGAAAGATGCTTGTAACTTTGCTAGGTCGAGTTTCTAGTACATATTAGGATGTCGAGGCGAGCCTTCTGTGAGAAATAGTCGGGCAACGTTATCCTGTATCGAAAAGTTCAAAGTGGATCAGCCTTTCCCAGAAGACTGTCCGTATTCAATACATTCACACCTGTCTTGATCAGCAGTGCCAGAACCTCAGTTGAAAATAAGCCGATTTTTAGAATCACCATTCAATAAACACCAATTCTTTATGTTTTCCTGTGCCTCAACATTACTAACGCCCGCTATTCTTGTACCTCCCATGCCAAGCAGCCTGGAAGACAACTTCGCTGTTATGACAACCTGGGGCTATCCGCCTTACAGACAGCCTCTGAGCCAGTGACATATAGGAACATATGCAGTACATCTCATCCCCGTAACCCAAACTCGTGAGTATTGCCTGAAGTCGATTTAAACTGAAAAGCGGTTGAGTGTGACGCGGGAGCTATACAAGCTCCCGCATCTATTGTGTGTTGGGAAGACTCCGTTATCTGATCTCGATTGAGCCTCAACTACTAAACCAAGAGAACGTTGGTGCTCATTAGAGATCTCCGAGACTATTAGTTATCCTCAGATGAAACACCATAACACAACTAATCTCGTACTTTGGCGACGGATTTTAAAGGCCAGAAATATAGGCCTTGGCTTTCCCAAGAAGGAGGCTCTTGCGGACGAGTTTAGTTGTTTTTGGTTCAAGTCTCCAGCCTTCGACCGATTCCGGAGCAAAGCATCCGAGACAAATCTTGTTAGGAGTCGTTCTGGAATATTACACTCATCGCTAATATATGAGTGACATGCAGAGGCAAATCTGACATGGTGTTTACTGAATCACACTCATTGCCGATCACCCCAAGGCTCGGAGAATGGTACAAAGTTTGAGATGCACCTTTTGATCCAGCAACTCATCCCTCATGTCTCTTCTCGGCGCTGCGCCTCATCATGCAAGACTCAGCTCAACATGGTGCTTTAAAGTTCTTTCCTCCGTGACTAGCATGGTACTGTACACTCTAGGGCTAGAACTCTGAATCTGAGCGTCGATAATCTGACTTATTGGGCAAACTGGCAACAACGGCTTCATTGTCAACACTGCATTAGCCAATAGAAGAGACTCGGCAATTCTGACTATCCAGACAGTCGTCTCTGGTGGGGGGTTCCTATAGTTCTCGATTCTTTCGCTTTCTCTTTCCGTTTCTCAAATTGTGTCCCAGCTTACTAGCGGATGCTGGAACGGACCGCGATGCCTGGCATTTTGAGACAAACTGGAGTGTTTTGAAGCACTCGATTTCATAGCGAAATACTGGTGTCTTGAGTGTTCCAAAAGGCCATGTCAACACGCCGTTCGTGGCCACTGGCTCAGCCTCTATAAATAGATCAGATACGGGGTCTAAGATGCAAAGGAAAGTTAGTTTTCTATGTTGGTGCATGGCCAAGTTATTTGCATGAATGTCTCAAAGCAACGCCATTCCTTACAAACTAAAAGCATCAATACTTCTCCCGTTTGCCACATTACCTATTACGTGCTTCTGACAACATCCACAAGGACTGACTCAGAATTCCTTATGTAGCGAAACTCATCGTATCTTCTTGGCATGAGCGGCTTGACATTTGAACTTCCTGCATCTTTTACTTCAACATGTATTTATATATGGAAAATCTTTCCAAAGTGTTTAATTTGGTCCATTTACTTTTTTCTTATAGAAGTTGACGGCAATCATTCATCTCTGCATAACGGAGGAGGGAGAGGAGGAGTCTCATCCGAGACAATGGCTTACTCCTGAGAAACCACCTACCCGTTGGCTCGAGCCG
>PVQA01001281.1:0-10507 GCA_002980515.1 Fusarium burgessii | reverse complement strand
GGTGCGCACCTATTGGCCCCCGGTCGTAGCAAAAAATAGTAATAGCTCTATTAATAATCCTCTTACTTGCATAAGAAGTAATTTAAATATCTAAACTTATTGCAAATAGCGTTTAATTTTCTTATAATATAACTAATATCTACTAAATGTAAGCATCTTTTCTTAGCAGTAGGTTAGATAGTAAACCCTCTGCGCTACTAACTTGAAGCCTAGATTATTAAAATATACTAGATATTGCATTTATAGCTAAAGGTAGGTATTATTTATGAATTAGATCCCTTCTTTATTTGAATAAATAAAGAAAAAGTTAGCTTAGATATGAAATTAATAGCTTGAAGGATAGGCAATAAAATGGCACACTTTGGTAGTAGGCATTCAAGATGAGATAGAAGCCGATTAGGTATATGATCTTACTTAGAAGTTGGAATAAGGGACCTATATAGGCAAGGGCTTCAGGAATAGCATTACTATTATGGCATTAAGAATAGAATCACTTGCCAATCTATCTAATCTACCTAATTTATAATAGCTTATAGTAGATCCACTATGCTGAGATATTCAGTGGATTATGATCTACCTACTCCACTCGATCTGCCAGTGGATTGAGTGGAGTGGCTTTCAACCCTGCAGTTGACTACTAACATCGAACAGCCTCAAGTTGACGGACCATGCTTTAGCTGCTGGAGATAGGATGCTGAACACTTGGAGAAGTCGGCCTTCAAGCAGGCCCGCCAAACAGAGTCAAGCGAGAGCTAGAACTGAAAAGACTTGGGACGAGAAGTAGGACTTTCTTTTGTGCAGACTGGATCAATGCGGAGGAATCATAAATGGCTTAGCGTACCTACTGGCCCTATGAGATTCGTTTTCCCGGGTGTAATAAACTCTATCTATCTATCCCCTAGGGGCCACCACAGTAATCCGCGCTTTCTTTGGATGATCGCTGCGAGTCTTCCGCGCAACGTTCTTGGTTTGCCGAGGCCCTGATACTTGCGACTGAGACTGTGCCAGAATCCTTGCCCGTCCAATTTGACACCATTAATATACCTTGTATAAAAGGGGCCGGCTCGTCCTCGTCTATCGCAACTGCCGACCTTCGGCTGTCTTTCCATTGGTTTTGGTCAAATTGTCTCAAACAGCTGTAAAGCTTATCAATTAACTTCCTGAAGCTTCAATACAGTAAAGACCAAGCTTAATCTTCTGCAGAAGTACCGTAGCCCTCTCGTGATTAGTATCCAACTGATACTTTGATGCCGACTGGGCGTGTGTGAGGTAGCTCGTCCAAGCATCTTGCCTCGTATGACACGGAATAGGAAATAGGTCTTCGAGTCTCGCTAATGCCCAAATGCTGAATTTGTCCCAGTCACGTCCCCCCCTTTTGTCGTTCTCCTTTACCCAAGCTCGTACCGACGCTTGCACTAGACTATGGATGTCATAGGAAACAGACGAGCTGCTATCTCGCCGGGTCACAAAAGCATACGCCATTAGTTTACTAATAGCTTCATCCATTTTGCCCAGACTCCTTTCCGACGGTAAGAACTTGCGAGGAATGTCATGATCAGCCAGGAAGGACATTAGCCGGAGGTAATCAACGGCCAATGAATTCATTTCTTGGATCTGACAGAACGAAGTGAAAAAGGTTGTGAGGATTGGATTCTCAACGGTGTCGTATCGTCCATCGGCTTCGAATTTCCAACTTAATAGATATACCATGCCATCTTCGCTTGATTGATATATCTTCAGATATTCGGTGGACGTTATCTGAGTCTTGTTTAGATAATCCGATGCCTGCGCAATAGCGAGTGGCAGCTTTGTGAGGAGACTGAGTAACTGTCTGGTGCTGACCGTATTTCCCCCTTCAACCAAGCGAGGATCTAAGTCTCCCGACCCCAAGAGCTTGCATGCCTCTGACATGTGCATAGGTCCAACCGTAATATGCATGGCTTTCAGGTCTATCGCCACATGGCGGTTGCGAGTGGTGAACAGGATAGATCCGTCCGGATTATTTGGAAGATAGCGAGCAAGGGTAGCATCATGGAATAACAGCTTTGTGTCGTCAGCGTTATCGACCACGAGAAGCCATCTGCCTATTTCTCGGCTTTCTAGTGCTTCTTTTACCAGTTTCTTCACATCAACATCGACCTCATCGATACTCGGTATTCGGAGTTTTCGCCCGATTTTTCGGTAGGCGTCTTCAAATACTGCGGAATTGAGAACTGGAATCCAGAATATCGAACAATTCGGATCTTGATGGTGAAATCGATATATAGCTTCGACAGCAATCTGAGTCTTGCCAACTCCCCCTAGTCCTACAAGGGCTGTTCTTTGACATGCATGGCTTATAGCCTCTGGAGGAATCCTGTCCAAAAGCTGCTGCACAATGGATTCGCGTCCGACAAAATTTTCATTCCGTCCAAAAGGCATTTCAAGATGTTGCTCTCGCAAATCTAGAAAATATTCGCATCAATATTCCACAATAGGGGGAATTGAAAACTTACAGGTCCTACGCCGCTTAAGCAAGTCGTCCTTGCGCCTGTACATCTCTGTGATCTCCGCGGCGACATCCCCAAATGAGCGGTCATTCGGACCCGAAAACTTATTTAACTTTAAATGGTCTGTGTCAAGTGGGAGGAGCTTGCTGCCAGGAATGCAAGCTGAGACATCGCCCACAACCTGAAGCTTATTAGATCGTTGAATAATACAAATGTTATCTGGCAATACCTTTCCTGCAAGTATCCAAGGTATTCCGATCTTCCTGCCGTAATCAGTCCTATATTGCTCGGAGAAACAGCACACGGGTAGTAAAGTTTTCTGTCTCAATATACAAAACGCATTTAGCTTCTTAAATAGCGTGCGATTGTCGTAAGAAATTTCTTCGATAATTCCTATTTGTGATCCGGCAGGTGAAAGGATGAGGGCCGCCATTCGGGCGAGAGGTTGCATTTTTGATCCCCTGAAGGGACAACCGAGGAAGATACAACCAATAGTATAATGGGTGATATATCTGAACTCTGGTTTCGAGTCGGCCCACAATAAGCCCTGTAAGGGAGAAGGTCAGTAAGGGTGAGTAGCTCAGGCGCCGCAGTTATGACGCACGTATTCTATAACGAGACCACCGAGACTGTGGCCGATAAAGAGCAGTGGGCGATTCGTCTTACCGCAGCGGAAATTGTGGATACGGCGGACGAGGGATTCACCACATTCTTGGAGACAGGTGTCTGGGGCATCGGCGTCCCATCTTGAGTGATAGTAATAAACCAGTATTCTCGCCCTTTTTATCTTTTTGGGAAGCATCCTCGGATCTTTTAGCCACTCTACACGGTCGTCCCCCTCCTGCCAAGTCCACGACCAGTCCGCGTCGGAGCCAAGTCCATGAACAGCAAAGATGCTATCTCCCCGTGAGATTATCACTTGGCGATGGGGCTTGTGGGACAACTAACTCAACATCGGGCTCTTCAACGGGCTCCTCATCAGCTTGCGGACGCAGTACTTCGATACTGTCTCGATAATGAGGTCTGGATGCAGACCTTTTGCGGCGTGGTTTCCTCCAAAGCCCTGAATATCGTATTAAGATAATGATACCAATCAGGATAAAGAGACTAAGATGTACTGGACTCATCGCCGGGGGTTTTGTGTACTAAGTTGATATGAGGGTTGGATACGTGCGGGGCAGGAAATATGCTGGTGAGCTGACATTCCTGTCGGCAACTCCTCGGGCATTATTGCCTCAGGCACCATTGCATGTTCGAAGGATTTCTGTGCTACCCCGCGTTGGTGTATCGTCTTAATTTTAATCCGCTGCCGGATGTCACCTGCACTGGACCCGATGTTGCAGAGGTCAGCCCCTCGCCTCCAACCTCTCGTCTTCCCAGCTCAACCCACCTAGCCATCCACTCATCCACTTATATACCTACCTCCTACGTACTTGGACAGGTAATCATATGACTTCAATAATGGATCTTGTGAATGTTGGGGTCATTTTGCTGGCGGGGTTTGTGGGTCTCATTACTTTCGCCATTTATCTTTATTTCATTGCCTCCTCGATACCAACGACAGGCCCACCCCTCCGGAAGCTGCCACTCGAGATTTTGTACCCAGGTCCTGAGAACGATGGTCTAGATGAAACCGAGATCGAGTAAGCGTGTTTACCGTTCGTCCAAAAGTATACGGCCTAACTATTGCCGGCAGCATCATTGCTGTACATGGTCTGGGCGCAGACATAGACTGGACATGGACGCGACAAAGCAAAGACAAGCGCGTCAATTGGCTCAAGGATCCAGACATGCTACCTACCATCGTACCCAAAGCAAGAATAATGATTTATACCTATGACTCCTCTTGGCAGTTTAGTGGCCCCAAGACTTTCCTCCAACGATGCGGCGAAGATATGGTACGCCGTATTCATGATTTTCGACATCAGCAACTCGACCGTCCCATTATATTTCTCGGCCATAGCCTTGGCGGAATTGTTATTGAATACGTCGGTCCCATTCCCTTCTTTGCCTACCCTTATGCTACAACTGTACTGACTAGGAACTGAGCAGGGTCTCCTCTTTGCCAGGCGCCACCAGGAACTAGAGTATATCGCCGAAACCACAGTTGGCTGTGTTTTCCTTGGTACTCCTTTCCGGGGAACCAAAGCGAGCACATTTTACCTCAAAGCACTCTCAATGCACCAATCTGGAATTGTCAGAAACCTCGCATATGACAATGCGGAACTGGTAGACACACTGTACGAATTCAGCAATCTTGTTCGAAATATGCCAATCCCATTAGTCTGTTTCTACGAGCAGTATAAAACAAATTTTGGAAGGAGGTTTCGGCCCTCTGGGCTCTTTCATCAATTGGTATGTAGCCGAAAAGGTGCCCAGAAGGCTGTTAATCTGACACTCTGACGCTGCGGTGTGTAGATTGTGCCCGAGGAATCTGCTACCATCCCTGGTTGGTCGAGATTCGGGCTCCAAACCGATCACTTGCATATGATCAAATTCTCAAGTCCAGTTGACCAATCATTCTTGATTGTTTCCGCAGAAATCCGCAAAATGTATGAGAATAGCAGTATCGTGCTTAGAAAACGTCGGAGTAGGAGCCGTAAGTTAAACATTCTCCAATTGGAAGTCCTGACATCAAAGTCTAATTCTCTTAGACACACACAAACCAGTATTTATGGTTCCATTTGGACGAAATGAACATTTTGTCGGGCGCACATCAATCCTGCAGCAGCTTCTAGA
Source organism: Fusarium burgessii (assembly GCA_002980515.1). Lineage (NCBI taxonomy): Eukaryota > Fungi > Ascomycota > Sordariomycetes > Hypocreales > Nectriaceae > Fusarium > Fusarium burgessii. Next base: position 5,279 of record PVQA01001281.1, on the reverse strand, counting down.
CAGAATCCCTCCAGATGCTAACTACGATACTTGCCAGAGAACGGCCCTTGAAGGACTAGGCGGCATCGGAAAGACTCAGATTGCCATCGAAGCTATATACCGTCTTCGCCATCAAGATCCAGAATGTTCCATATTTTGGGTTTCCGCCAGCACCTTCGCCAGTTTCGAAAATGCCTATTATGAAATTGGCCAGTTACTTCAAATACTTGGGACTGAGGATGTTCAAGTGGATATCAAGCCGCTCATCAAAGCAGCTCTAAGCCAGCAGGAACTTGTCAGCAAATGGTTGCTAGTCATTGACAATGCCGATGACCCGGATTTGCTTTTTCGTGGCCCATCTCTCGCCCAATTTCTTCCCTTTAGCAGAAATGGCTCCATCCTTTTTACCACTCGCAACCGCCAAGCTGCACTGGGACTAAGGGCAATGCCAATTAAGGTGGAGTCTATGCAGTTGTCAGAAGCGCTAGTGCTTTTGGGCTCGGATGTGGAACCCAGTCTGGTTGGAAACGAAAACGAAGCCAGCACGAGAGAGTTGCTCTGTATTTTGGCGTACTTGCCGCTTGCTATTACCCAGGCGTCAGCCTTCCTGAATGAGAATCAGGTATCGTCAACCGAATATCTCGAGGTATTCAAATCGAATGAAGATGATATGATACATCTTCTTAGCCGTGACTTCGAGGCTCATGGGCGGTACACTTCTGATATCAACCCGGTTGCTGCTACCTTCCTTGTCTCGATTAACCAACTTCGACGGTTAAATCTACTTGCGGTGGAGTATCTGCAGCTGATATCCTTCTTGGACGAGAAAGACATTCCGTATGCGATACTGCCCCCAGCAAAAGGGGAGGCTAGGATGATGGAAGCAATTGGCGAACTAAAAGCCTTTGCGTTCATCCGCCAAAGGCATGCCGATTCGTTCGATATTCACCGTCTAGTCCAATTATCAGTGCGACGCTGGGTAATGGCAAGTGGAGATTGGGATGTCGCCCTCGAAGCGGCGTTATGTCGATTAAGCGATGTGCTTCCTTCCCCAGAACACCAAAGCAGAGATGTTTGGACTAGATATCTCCCACATGCTCTGTCAGTCCTGAAGTTAGGACAAGAAGAAGACAACACCCACCCGATCGTGACGCGGCTTATGAGTAACACTGGCAGATGGTTAAACGAAATGGGGAAATACGAAGAGGCAGCGGCGATGTTCAAAGAGGTCATAGAGAAGAGGAGGTCTGCCATCGGCAGCGACCATCCAGACACCCTCTCAGCGATGAACAACTATGCGGCGATCCTGTTCGAACAAGGGAGGCTCGAAGAGGCAATGGTAATGCTCACGAAGGTGTTGGAAAAAAGAGAGGGTATTCTGGGCCACGACTATCCACATGTTCTCTCTTCGATGAATAATCTTGCCTTGACGCTTGGAAGCCTTGGCAAGATCGAAGACGCAATAGCGATACAAAAGGAGGTTCTTCATGAGAGGCAGCGGATTCTTGGCGACGATCATCCAGATACAATCTCGGCGATGAGTAACCTCGCGTCTACGCTAAGCGATCAAGGCAAGCTGGATGAAGCAGGATTGATAACGAGGGAGGCTCTTGAAAAGAGGCAGCGGATTCTCGGAGATGAGCATCCAGACACAATCACAGCGATGCATAATCTTGCATCTATACTAAGCGACCAAGGCAAACTAGTTGAAGCAGGATTGATGAGGAGGGAGGTGTTTGAGAAGAGGCAACGGATTCTTGGCGATGAGCATCCTTCTACAATCTCGGCGATGAATAACCTTGCCAGTACGCTAGGCAGCCAAGGCAAACTGGATGAAGCAGGATTGATGCTGAGGGAGGTGTTTGCCAAAATGCAAAGGATTCTCGGCGATGAACATCCCTCTACAATCTCGGCGATGAATAATCTTGCATCTATACTAAGCGACCAAGGCAAACTAGATGAAGCAGGATTTATGAGGAGGGAGGTGTTTGAGAAGAGGCAGCGGATTCTTGGCGACGATCATCCTTCTACAATCTCGGCGATGAGTAACCTCGCGGCTACGCTAAGCGATCAAGGCAAACTGGATGAAGCAGGATTGATGCTGAGGGTAGTGCTTAACAAAATGCAACGGATTCTCGGCGATGAGCATCCTTCTACAATCTCGGCGATGAATAACCTTGCCAGTACGCTAGGCAGCCAAGGCAAACTGGATGAAGCAGGATTGATGCTGAGGGAGGTGTTTGCCAAAATGCAAAGGATTCTCGGCGATGAACATCCCTCTACAATCTCGGCGATGAATAATCTTGCATCTATACTAAGCGACCAAGGCAAACTAGATGAAGCAGGATTGATAATGAGAGAAGTTCTTGAAAAGAGGCAGCGGATTCTTGGCGATGAGCATCCAGACACAATCACAGCGATGAATAATCTTGCATCTATACTAAGCGACCAAGGCAAATTAGGTGAAGCAGGACTGATGAGGAGGGAGGTGTTTGAGAAAAGGCAACGGATCCTCGGTCATGAGCATCCAAGTACTGCCTTGAGGACGCGTGACCTCATTTCAACTCGCATGGGACAGAGTAAGATCGAACAGGAAGTAGAGGTGAAGGCGGAGACATATAACTAGGCTGCCCAATTGAATATTTATGGAGACTGACAGTCACCAGAAAATTTGCAAATGGCCGTGAGGAAAACCACGGATTAAGTCTGGGAGCACAAGTCTGCCGTCTAGAGTTGAGAGTCGAATAGCCCTGTATTCAACGCGATGTAACACCTGCAGCAGAAATTACCCTTTTGATTTTCGCGGTCACTTTACTAACCTAATCTGGATTCAATGGTCAACTCGGGGGACTCTCATTTCCTGACAGCCATTTTAATCCACCATAGTCCAACGCCCGCCATGCTCCATACACCTGGCAAACGTGGACAGCCTCGGAAGTATGACACGCTGGAGGGGAAAGCGAAGCGAGACGTAGCCGCCAAGCGCGCTCGTAGACGGCTGCAGAAGTCATCAGTGCACAGCGACATAAGATGAATCCAGATCTACATTCCTCCACTGGTGGAATCCTTACCGTCCTCACCATTACAGAATACCAGGTCAGACTTTACAGACTCTTTGGACAATCCCTCACATACAGGAGCGTCAGCGAGCCGACTCGAGACCCTCACCTCATCAGCCGACACTGCTATGGCCAGAAGTGGATCGTCTTCACGATCGACGCAAAGGAGTGATCTGGCATCGGCGTTCCTACAGCATCTGGATAACGCAGCATGATTTTATTCACCCACAGAATCAGGCTCAGATCTGCTAGTTAGTTTAGGAGAAACGCCGTTACCTTCACGCTGCGACCTGATCCCGTGTGGTGACACAAACCATGACGTTAGACATGATGACGTATATGGAGACTTGGAGTGTGAGCTGTGCTGCGTCAACAGTCCGCCAAATTCTCCAGGGGCGGAAGGTACGCTGAATATACTGTACGAGAGAAGCAGTGTCACCGCGAGCGCAAATGCGGCATTTCAAGACGACTTGGATGAGGCACGAGATTATGAAAACGTGAGAGGTAATGAAGAAGGAGCTGGAGACGGGGCAACGTCTGACTTCGAGTCTCAACATGAAAATGTCTGGGAATCTGACGCCAGCTCTGACTCGGATGTCTTAGAAACCCAAAGCGAGATAGACATTGAAGATGGCGATACCATAAGGCCTCCATTAGAATCAAATGTCTATATAGCCATGTGTTTCCTGGAGAGAAACTGGGGACGCACATGCAACTGCGAAGAAGAGGGAGAGGAAAACGATGTAGAACAGGCCGGCCAGGATGAGCAGCAAGGACTCGGCCTGCTGGATATGGCTGACTACTGGCGCAACCTTGCCGTACCAGACTTAATCGGCAACGCTTCACCTCACGCTGCGGTAGACGAAAACAATCCTGCTCAGTTGAATTGGTCCTCGATCTTGAGTGGTGGAGAGAGCCGTCCAAAACTTGACATTCAGGTGTCCTAGAGAAGCACTCCCGACATTCAACGTACTTGGGACGTGGACAGCATCATTTCCTGGGCTTCGTGCTTATCAGTCAACCGTGGGCTATACGTGTCGTATCATCCATCGATTTCTAGAAATCTTGGCAGCAGTATGCACATCTTTCATCAAGGAATACCGCTCCATGTCATTCCTCAACTCCGCTAGGCAGTGGAAGACAGTCTTCTCAGTTTGGCGTATACGTTTTTTTCCCTGAAATTTCCCACATACGTCGAACAACTACCTATCTTACCAACAATGAGAGGCGAACGTGGATCAACGAGCTTCTTCTGCCTGCTATTCGCCACTGTTGCCCACCTGATGTGATACAACACCACCCTCGTTCCTTCGACGACGTGGAGAGCAAGGCTTATAGTCGCAAGAGGGAAACCTGCGGGGGGATGGCTCATAACAGGATGGATATGCACCATTACCTTCCACAAGAATACTTGCAGCAAATATGGCACTATATGAGTCAACACACTGAGCAACCCGAACTTATCATGTTCTGCGGAATGTTCATTGTGCTGAATGCGAAAGACATCGAATTAGAAGCAAAATCGCCAACGCTACAGCAATGCCTTACTATGATCGTCGATCACCTTCGTCAAGTCCTAGACTGGTCAAAGGCTGATTGCCCAACACATGGGTAGATGTTGGTATCGAAGATACTGCATTTTCGGAAAAGCGCACGTTTCTGTTCAAAAGTGAATGCTTGACGTCATGGGCCCATTCGATGGTAAACCATTGATATCATCGGATTATGTTTTAACTGGAATCTCACCGGCCAAGCTGGAAGCGCCAGAGTGGAGACTCGTCGCTCTCACCCGCTGCGCAAGGGAGGCATCGCTTATGCTCAACGGTACAACGTGAACAAGGACCTCTTCACGACAGCATCGAAACGAGACGGAGGGCTGTTCAGCGAGCCACATTTAGAAGGGGTTAACGTGCCCGCCTTCGTTGCTCGACGCTTGGATCGTAGCTGCTCGACAATATCGCAATGCTGGATTGGCGACATCCGCCAAATCTGAGCCAAAACTCAAACGTCTTCGTAAAGCCTTTCAGGCTGTGAAAACTCGAATAGGATTTGCATTGACCAGTTCCGCGGATATGAGCTTCGGTGCACAAGAAGAATATCGGATTTCCTGGAAACTATTCACAATCGTGAATCCTGCTATTTCGAACCTGCACGGTCAACATCGGCCTTTTTGGGTGTTGTCAACTACCCATGTCAATGAGTTCATGGGCTGGAAATTCAATGTTGGAAATTCCGGGAATC
>PVQA01001279.1:0-28513 GCA_002980515.1 Fusarium burgessii | reverse complement strand
GTGTGGGGTGGCGGTGAGTTAGTCTAGTGATGCCCAACGAAGCTGGCCTTTCCATCCTCTTCATATACCTCGATAATATCCTCACTGCAACCCCAAGACAACTTTCAGGCTAAGTTATGGCGAATCTAGAGTTCTATTACTTCTACGCACCGACGTGGGACTATCCACCAGATGGTCCGATCAAACTCGGCAATGTTATCAGCTCAGTCAAGAAGCCTCATAGACCTCTCATCAACTCTCCCCCAACAGAAAATGCGGGAGTTTACAAAACGGAGAAGAAGAAAGTCCAATACACAAGAGAGAAATTGAGAAGTGGAAAGTTCTCAATCTTGACCAAGTTTCTCAGTGTCCTTGGATTTGGAGTGGACGTTGGTGCCGAAGTGGAAAGAAGGTCGGTTCGGTCCTTTGATCTATGCATAGACAAGCTGACAATACAGTGACGAGGAAACGTTCGTGTTTGAAAATTTGGAGACTACTGAATTCATTCCAACTTCAGAATATCTACAGCACTGTGTCGAGTCTGAAGCTGTCCGTGGATGGCTGGAAAAATCTCGCTATTCCAAACCTGTCTATGTCATTACTGGGCTAAAAGTCGTTACCGGAGCTGCTGCCAATACCCTCAAGTCCAGAATGCTGGGTGGCAACCTTTCTGTTGAGGTTGACGGAACAGTCTGGAGTGGTGGCGCCGTCCCTATCGGTGGCGGCCCTGGAATCGAGGGAAAGGTTGGCAACAATCAGCTCACGAAATGGGAGGGAGGCAACTTTGTCTTTGCATTCCGTGTGAGCAAGGTCCGAGTGAGGAAGAGTGGTGAAGTTGAAAGTGAAGAGGAATACACTAAAGGGACTATGCTTCATCCCGAGAGTCAGGCGCGCAAGCAGGCTGGACTGGATATAGTCGCTGTTGAGGAGCCGAGTGCACAGGAGGAAGGATTTGAGGAAGAGAAGCTGATGGAAGGAGATGAGGAGGTATTTTGTGCTATACCTCAACATGAGGAGTCAGATGGTGAGTGATGCTGCACAGCACATTCGGTGATCGAAAGTTCGCCGTTCAAATGGTATCATGTATTGCTACGCTACTTATGTCTTTAATGCTTTCGAAATCTCATAGTTCACCCATTCCAGTTCCCCTCCAAACAGATTATGCTTGTGCAAGCTAAGATGCACATAAAAGTAATCGTCCCGCGGTTTATAGTTCGGTCCTCTCATTGCACATCTTTTCAACAAAGCCTCCATCTTCTCTCTTCTCTTCAGCGCCAGAGCTTGACTCTCAGGAAGATGAAGACGTGCATATTGTAATAGAAATGCTGCAATACCTGCCATGATAGGTGTAGCGTAGGATGTCCCAGACCGGGATTTGAGGCAGTTTGAGTCCTGGCACAGTAGCGTTGGCCATGCTGACTCGATGGATTCGCCTACTGTTGCCAGGTTGATCGAGTTTGGTTCGGCTGTTGGACTGAAACCTGAGGCTTCACCGTTTGTGTCTGTTGAGTGTACGCATATAACATGCGGATTGCTTGCTGGATATGCTCGACCTAGTCGAGCGCCACTATTGGATGCAGCGGCGAACATGAGAACCTTCTCGGAGTACGCATGATCGATAGCATCTTCGAGAGAGTTGTAGCCATCGACATCTGAGGAGGGCCAGCCGAATGACATCGAGATGATATCTACCTCCCATTTGTCCACGGCGTGACGTATTGCCTTTGAACCGTCAGCATTACACGATAGTATCTGGTCAGAATACTTACGTTTGCCACAACATCAGCATCGGGTGTTGCGTTCTTCTTGTCAGCGATCTTGATGATATAGAAATGCGCATCTCGTGCATAATCAAGTATCAGATTTGCAGCAAACGTCCCGTGACCATTCGTATCTGGAACATTCTTCTGAGCAGCATTGTGAAAGTTCTTCTTGCCCTTGATGTTATCCTCATATGCTTCCAAGTAAGGATGATCTCTATCGATACCCGTGTCAAGTATCGCGATCTTCACGGGCTTTGATGCTATCCGGTCGATGTAGTCGCTAACAAACTTCTGGTAGACAGCATCATACTGCGCTCGCCAGGTTCTGTACTTCTCAGTCCTGGAGTTCTTGTCAGTACAAGCATGGAGAGCTAGCTCTGGAATACTTACTCCACCATGGAAATGTCTCCATCGTCGCCATGATCATCAAAGAATTGGGATACTTCAGTGGGGTTATCGAGACTCGGGACGAAGTTAATATTGGGTATTGAATAGGGTATCATTGACTGCAGTTGTGAGAATCGTTGTATAGAATGATGGACCTTGGCATTGATGCCAAAGTGGCTTTGTGACACCAAGGCTGGAGATAGAACGCGGTTTGGTGTTTGTCCTGGTGATAATAGAAGAGATTGGCTTGCCTCTTGAGTGGCGATGACCTGACCCCATTTGCCAAAGTCTAGACTCTTAGCATATTGATCGACACCATCGAGCTGTATCTGGCTGAAGCCATGAGTTAGATGAAGTTCTAGTGGCCGAACAACCTTTTGGTATATCCGAGTTCTGAGTTCCCCGACATTCAAGAGACCTCCCTCATCGTCCTCCCATAGCTCTCCATCTAGACAGTTATCGATAGCCTCTAGTAAAGGAGAGTCCTCCGGGATCTGAGATCGCCAGCCCTCCTCACCCTCTTCATCGCCCCAGAACACTTGGTCCACATCCATGAGGGTGATACGGCCGCTCTCAGTCTCGATGAGAGGAATATCGTGCATTTCTGCAAGTTTTTTGAATGGTTTGACAAAGTATATCTCCATCAAGACAACTGCCAGAGCGACCATTTCGGGACAGCTATGTCCTGAATCCAACTCTTCTGCGGCATCATCTTCAAATTCACCAGAAGTTTCTGTCTTGCGTAACTGAGCTTCGATGAATGGCCTCAGCGGTGTCTTGCATGCTGTCGTCTGGAAGAACTTGATGTTCGAAGAGCCCCAACCAGGCTGTAGCCACGACGTGCCGTAAAGATGGAGTACCGTATAACCTATGATGAGAGAAAGAATTCGCTTCGTCTTCTCTGTGAAAAAGTCCTTCCTCTCATCGAAGCACCTCGACAATGATATAGGCTCCGTGTTCTTGTCGATTTGGAAATTGCTTTTTTCTGGGCGAACCTCAAAGAGTTGCCCGCTCTTCAACCGTACCAGAAGACGCTGCAAAGGTCGTGTTCGTATCTCAATAATAGGCTTACATAGCCTCTCAATCCTTTTGCTCTTTCCCTGATCCCTTTTTTCCTTGCACGAAGACGTTTCCCCAGGGCTACTGAAGCGGACGATCCTTTCCTTGGCAGCCTGGATTCTGAACTCATACCAGTCTTGCTCCATAGATAAAAACATGTCCATCTCAAGACCACCCGTATCACTATCCCCATCGAGCTTCCGATTTGGTCTTCTCGTAGGCTTCGCAACTGGCTTCTTCTCAGGCGAGCGATATGTGCCCAGTTCGAGCTTGGCTCTGAATTCGTGTTGAGAAGGGCAAGAACAACTTTTGCACTCCATCATGGCATCAAAAATGGACTTTGCGGCTTTCCAAACAGCGAAAGGTGGTTCCCCAACGCTAAGAGCCGCGAAATTTTTGGATGTCTTCTGGACCGATAACACGGGCTGATGCTTCTCGAACTCATCGGCGCACTTCTCAAGAGTCTGATCCACCTCTAATCTCTCTTCTTCCGACATATCATGTCTCCACCAGTGGTGGACAAAGTTTAGCTTCGCATCATTCGATTGTTTTCGAGTCTCATTCCACCAAAGGCTCAACAATTTGAGTCGAAACTCGAGGGTCACAGAGTACGCCGGAAACTCTTCTATGCCGCTTTCTGGTATCAACAACCCTAAAGAAGAGATGGCTTGGCTGATGCAGTCATTATTGAGGCATGATGAGTTTTGTCGCGCCCGCACGAGGCTTTCTTTCAGTCGGAAGCAATGATAGCTCAAATGGCTGTAAAAGACCTTCACTTCAGCGCTGGCTTCGTTCAAGCGGGCGACTTTTGCAACCTCTAGGATCGTCTCAACTGTACCCAGAAGGAGGCTTTGGCACTCGGAGTCGCTGTTAGGGCTGGATGATATCGCCATGACATTTTCGAGATTGTAAACCAGGTTGAAAGAATACTTCTGCTGACAGGTCTTCGCGTGATTTTGATTAGGCGGTAATGTCTTGTTTGCGGCTGAAATGAGGCGGGGTAAATGTCCCATAGTAACGGAACAGCCTTATCTTATAACGTGCATGAGCACTAACACGACTTACATTATCAATATGACATCTTATCTGGTGTGTCTACGTCTTTGTCTCATATAAAGTGTTGATGTGAGTGGCTTAAGACTAAAATAAAGGCTTCTGGAGTAGGTTTCTGGTAGTGTCAAGCTAGATCTCAAGTTGGCTTGATAGAGCATCCACCTTATCTGTTAGGCTATCCCATCCCGCCCACCAATCACAGAACCTCATACTAGGCTGGGCTGACAGACATCTCGAACGACGTCACGCTCATTGCTCAAATAACTATCGCTATTGAACTGATGCTTCGCCTGACTCTAGATCTTGAAATACAGGCCAGTCACGATGGCTGATACAGCGGATGATGTCGATCAAAAAGGGCCAACAGTTGCTGCTTCAGCCAATGAATGCCTTGAGTCATTTCAAAAATGTCTCTTTGCTGCTGCCTCGATCCATCCTAGGGAGTTGTCGATGGTAGAGGACCAGTTTGCCAGACTATCCAGCTGGATAAATAGTATCGGCGTTTTTGCTCCTGCATCTGCGTCCATGGACCACCGTCTAAGGTACGCGCCAGAGGTTAAAAGTGTTGTAACTGGCTTGCTTGAGTCACTAAACTATCGGTGCCAGACCTGTCAGACACCCTTCAAGGTGTATATTCCATAACTGACTATGTATAGTATCAAACATTTTAACCTCTATGGTGGAGTCGAGAGACAAAGAGACTGAACATAGCCCAAATGAAGACTTCCAAAAGACTTTGATGAATGCAGCAGGGGAGATCAGTCGACTCAATAAGATCTCAAATACTATTCGCCGGGCAAGCAAGGAGGCCCAAGCACTCAAAGCAAGCAACTTTCAGATCAAAGACGACGAAGGAAATGATGTTGAAGATATTCTCCTCGAGCTCTTTAAACATCATATTGGTGACAGGTTTCCCAATCTTGGCGAGATTCTCCAGGAAAGACTGGCTCGAACCATGCTTGTTCGACGAAAGCGCATCTTATACCGAAGACATCGTCAAGGGAACACATCGATAAAGCCAGAGACAATGGTGGCTGAAAACTCAGTCGAACTCCCAAACGCTCAGACAGCTGCAACTTCCGAACAGGACAAAACAAAACCCAAAAGAACCAAAAGAAATAGCACAGTCTCCAAACCAGCCACGGCAACGCCTTCGCAAGTGAAGAGTGCAACCACTCTGGTCCTGGAGCAGTTTCATAAGGCTGCTACGAGTCCATCAGTTGTATCAGCGAGTAAGACCGTTGCTCTTGGAAACCATGAAGCCTTGGTATTCCCTCCTGCTCCAGGATTCGCTCTTAGAAAACGTTACGAAAAACTCAAAAACCAGGAATCTATTTCAGAGAAAGGAAGGCCGCCATCAGAGGGCTCTGAGCAAGATAATCTGATGGGTATTGGTGAAATTACCTGCCCATATTGTCTCTATGCTCTTCCAGCCCAACAGGTCTTCGATGATCGAAAGTGGCAGTAAGTTTCTTTCCATTAATGTCAGTGTATGAGTTTGAAACCTAACAAAATACTAGTAATCACGTACTGAACGACTTGGATGCCTACGTATGCCTCTTTGAAGATTGCGATCAGCCAGATGTGTTGTACAACCATAGCGACGAATGGCTGAGCCACTTGCAACAGCATCGTCGATTTTGGCGCTGTGCTTCTCATCGGGATCTTGATCCATTTGTTTCTAGTGCTGAGTACATAACGCACATGCGAGACGTTCATAACAGCAAGCTGAATGATAATCAGCTTCGTGTCATGGCCAACAGAAGTAGTCGCAAAATGACGAAACTATTTCTCTCATGTCCACTGTGTGGAAAGAATGAAGACGTGGTCAATGGGCGCCTGGAGGACCATCTTGCTGGACATTTACGTTCCCTTGCTCTAAAATCTTTGCCCAGCTATGAAGAAGAATTACCAGATCAGGTCAAAAGCGAGAACGATAGTATCGACATATCGCGACCTCAAAGTCGAAGTACGGTTCGAGAGTTGAGGGAAGCAGACGACGTTCCGATAGAATTGCTGACCTATGCCGGTTTCTGGGAACGCTGGAATCCTGTGCGGCCTAGAGGCTTCGGTGTGAACTTCTTAGGAGATGCCCATACTGAGCTTGATATGAGCGACCAAGATGATGAGGAAGCCTTCAGAATTAGCATCGATAAACATAATTCCCGAAGCCAAACTTACAGTTTAGGAGACGACCCCATACTTCAGTCCATGCTGAAACAGAAGACTATCGATGCTTACCCTCGAAACCAGGAGGGCGGACCTTCGCAAGAGGCTCATCAAAGACTCTCCTGGTCTCCTTCTGACTCTGATACAAATAAAATCATAGAAACTCTTTCTGAAGACGGGGTACTAGAGCTTGACCCTGTTTCAACAATTGGGGGCGACGACTCCGACTTCCCAAAGGAAGGGCTTGACAAATGGGAGAATCGGTTTGGCTATATCCTCGTCAAAATCACGAGGTTGATATGTCCAAAATCACTGGAGAGATCTGGCTCCAAGCCAAAGCTGATCTGTCGCGCCTTTTTCGACTTTGACAATTCGCATCTCAAATTGCACGACAACTATCAGCACTCGTAAGGAGGACTTTGAAGGCACAGTTGACTTGACCAATAAGCTAATTCTATTTGCGTAGGAATCACTCGATATTACTACGCCTCCCTCCGGAAAGGCCTCATTTCTTGACCCTATTGGTGTTTGTGGATCCCGAAACACCCCAAAGGACCCCCGAGACAAATGAAGATTATCCCATCGGCACGATAGTGATACCACTCCGACGTATTTTAACCACGAAATACACATACTGCGATACTCACAGCCTGTCGACAACAAACATTAATGGTAATGCTGATGACCAGACTGGAGAGGTTTCTTTTGAAATCTCGCATCAGAAGTCTGAACTTGAATCATGGCATGTTGGCGGTCAGAAATCTGACGATGACACATATGCCAAATTAAACTCTCAGCTTAGAAATGAATATTTGGCTGAGAAAGAAGCCCTACCTATAGGCGATCCCAAAGCATCCCCGACTCCAGCTCCCCTAGACGAGGCAATAAGTTTCGTACAGCCCATTGACAAAAGCGGCCGACAGTTTGGAGACCCTATGGCACAAGAATCTCAATCCCCGCCAACTCATACTTATAGCTTGAATCATAGCTCTGGTTCTGAAAAAGACAATACAGGACTTACACGCAAAATCAGTGACTACCATGTCGCTGTAATTGACAAGCTAGTCGGCGAAATCAACAAAAACGCCCAACCTCCCATGTCAGCTCGCAATGATGAAGCAGAAAGCAGCATAATTGAAGAGAGAGAGGGAGTGGAGAGATATTTGAGACGATTCTCGGAAAGCTGGCAGACCGTTACAGATGGTCTACAAGATGTAAATGATGAGAGAAACGCAGGGAACAGGCCTGATATGATAGTGGGTGAGCCTGGTATCGAAGATCCACCTCAGTCGGAGCTTGGTCGAAATGTGCTTAGGCGAAGTCTGCAACGCCTCAGAGATCGCATGGATCCTCTGCGCAATAGTAGGCTTAGGAAAAAGAAATCAGGAGGGAAGAATGAATATTCACCCACTGGCCTCAGCTCGGATATTACAGATTTTCTAAAAGCTCCTCGGGAGCGGCTTTCGAAACGGTTTGACGACTTTTCCGCACAGGCTTCTGCTTCGAGTACAGATACACCGATTCCTCCAGTACCGCCTGATTCTACACGACGGAAAGAAAAGCCAGAGTCTGATCCATTGCCGCTGAAGAAGAAGGGTGATAAGAAGAAAGATAGAGTGGAATGGGAATCTGATTAAGTCAAAGCAGCAATAGACTACCCAAGCTAAATTGGCTCCCGATGAAATATTAGTCCCAAGTCTGTCCAACCCTTCTGGCCTGGCTTGCCACAAATTGGCATGCAAAGTCAGTTCGACAGATTAAACATTACATTTATATGCTTCCATAGCCATTCATATCGGTGATGCCTACCTGGAATCTTTATTGTCAGTGGTAAACTATTACCGTAGTGATATGGCATCGTGTTATCGAGAACTATTATTCTATTATAGTATTGAGGTGTAACGCTTCTTTCGTGACTGGCCAACTTCAAGATTCCGGAAGGGGCTTCTAGTCGGTGGCAAGGATGGCCCTCTTGCGATATGCTGTTCCATAAATTAAGCATCCGTTGACAAAACCTTACTCCGACCAGGAAGCCCTATATCCCACTTCTTCTGGTAACAGAAGTTTAAAGTCCAAATCATGAAACACGCCTATCTTCTCGGCCACACGAATCGTAAAAAACTATTAGAATGGGTCACCCACAAAGTATAATCTAATATTCAATAAAAAGCCTTCTCTCAATCTGTTTACATTAGCTTCCTCGCTCCATTCTTCGACACCAACACCAAAATCTTGCGCCTTGGCCCAAAGGAGTCACGATAGAATGGACTGTTTTTCCAAGGTCCCTCCTGAGCTTAGGATCAAGATCGTTTTTCAGATTACCTCTACTGCCACGATATCTCGACTAATCAGAGCATCCCCAGTTATGCTTATACAGTACATGACGTCCAAAGCCCGTATACAACGCGAGAATCTTCTCAATATACTTGCTGGGGATCGACGCGACGACCTACTACAAGATGCTTTGTGCATAATTCACCTCGATTTGGACAGTAATCGGCCTGATAACCATCTTATCTTCTACTTCCTCCGGCTATGGGCGTCAAAGGGGTTTCCATGCCCTTTTCAAGTAAACGATCAAGCTACTATCACAAAGCTCTATAAGTTACTCTCCCAGATGAGCATGTTTGTGGAAGACTACATCAGCAAAGCCACTGCGCTTGATCCAACGAAGTCGTACCTCTGCCTTCCTGAAATCTCGAATCCAAGCCAAGGACTCCGATACAGCGAACACAGCTTTAGTCCAAAACATGTCACTTTCGATGAGCTCACTTCAACCGAGCGCCACTTTCTACTTTGGGCTTTCACGAGATACGATATGTTAAGCCACATTCACAGTCCAAAGATGTCAGAGAAGATACTTCGTAGGGAGCATGACTTTGTCAATGACCATGGCTTCAAAGAGCTCCCTTCATTTGAGAGGGAGGCACTACACTGTGTTCTTGAGTACATCGATGGGGTTTATGGGGCTATTTTTGCGATGTCTACACGTCTGCCAACAATAAATGGTCCTACTGGTGCTCTTAACAACTCTGGCGGCCTGGATGGCCTGTTATACCCCGACAATCTTTATTTTGATCCATACACGGCCATGTGTGATATGGATATGTCAATGCCAGTACCATCGGGTTCGTCGCCACACGTTTCCAATGTGACGCTCTTTGGCTTTGGTCTACTAAAATCCATGATGGAATTTGCAAACAACGAGCGGGCAGAAGTTCTCAGAAATTGGTTCCGTGTGATGAGATCCCAATGGTCTAGATTTTGGCGTCCACCCGTTTCCTACAACATGCGGCTTGCTCAGATCCACTTCAATCCGGAAAATTCACTAAGGTATCGCTTGTCGCGAAGGTTATTTGGGCCCGCAAGGGACACCGCAGATATATACTTCTATTGGCCCAATACCCAAGAGTTGTGTTGGCAGCGCAGCATATACATGCAACGAGCGTGGGTCTTTCTGGATGATACGAGACTTTTTCAGAAGGGCCTTGACCACTTTCCGAAAATTGATGAACTTGTCAGACGAAGACATCTTGTCAATCAAAGGTTCTATGCTGAACATCTTTTAGAGACTCGAGAGAGGGAACGACGACGGATGCTGCACCTTCGTCGGTATCAATCAGAAATGGATGCCCGGAATAATCTTGACGTGAGACAGTAGTCCAGATCTGAAGAGAATGGCCAAGATTATACTACTTGTCCAACTTGATTAAACCGTTGCTTTGGTCGATCTCGCAGAGATATTGATAAGGCTTCCACAAACTTGACTCTTTAACCAGGAAAAGACAACATAGTTACATTTTTACACTACAACCCTTGTTCAAAATTGGACCCGAGGTTCCCATGCTTACATACCGCTATCAAGCTAAGTGGTTAATATACCAAATTTTTTTAAAGAAAGGTCTCAAGTTTGAGGACCGTAGTAACGAAATGAAAGACAAAGGATGAATGGGACAGCATTGTGATAGCCGCTTCTTCTCTGATGCTTAATTGCATGGATAGTTGGCCGATTTGGCCTTGCCGTTCGTAAAGGAGAACCAATTCAAAAATGCCTCGGATGCTGTGCAAACAGGCAACATGACGACTCCTGGAGCTGTGACGTTGTACTCGGCAACCAAATCCATGCCATCGACAGCGTTGGAAGGATCAAGCATGGACCATCCGTTGGCATTCCCGTTACCGACGAAACTGTTGACAGCGCTATCACCCGATGTTACTGTATGCTCCAATTATGGACACTGATGAATAATGGGATTGTTGCTTACCCAGTCACAATATCTTCCTTAGTTAAACCACCAAAGGCTGTTTTGGATCCAGTCAGATCATCGAGTCCTGGTAGACTGCTGAAGAAGTTATCGGTACATCCAGGATTAAAGCTCCTGTGGGACTCGTCGCAGGTTCGAGCTTCGCCTGTGCATCCGATCAAGTAGTACATCTTTGACCCAATACAAGCACCAGATGACTTGTAGTTCTTAGAGTTCATGTGTTTCACATTGGGCTTGTCTCCACAGCCTTGCTCCGAATCGATGACACTATAAGGGCGATTAGTGGCTGATGATGATACCTCGGGATGCTCACGTACATAGGTCCAAGTTCCGAAGATGACAGCTGCCAGGCCAGTGGAACTAACTCGGCAAAGAGAGATTTTGATACAAGTGCTTGAATCGCGTCAATACCGATATCTCGATGCTTAGTTTCAAGCATCTTGCCGTCCGTGGTGGCGGTGAATAGTAAGCCGTTGCTCTGCCTGGAGCCATTGAAGAGCTGTTCATTCATTGAAACAATCTCGGCTTGCCAGATCGTGACAATGGCTGTGAAGGAGTTGCCCGTCAGTACCTCTTGTACAAGGATGGCAAAGAATATGGGCAAAGGCTCGCTTACCATTGAGTCTGGTTGAAATGGAGTTATCAATACTGAGTGCACTCCACAGCGCCATAGCCGTAGTCATACCAGGGTTCAGATGGGCTGTGTGCTCGGTGCTACCAGATACAGTGACCTTGTATCCAGGTCCGGATGAGGGATTCAGAATGATAGCGTAGTAGAGGTAGTTGACGTCGTCGTCCCATCCGTCTGGCTTCTTGTAATAAGCACCATTCCCCTCATATGGGCACTTGACGTCTGAAAGCTCTGTCCGATACCATGCAGCACCAACTAGAACATCACCACGCGGCATATCAAATAGACTCACCTGTATGCTGTTCTGGTTTAAGCTTTCGGTTAGTGGTTAAAGAGGTTGCTCGGTGGGCGAAGGATTGCTCTACACTCAAAAGCGTATAGCTTCAAACGCTATGGTACCCATGTAAGTGCCCACCACGGTTATCTCGGCAGTGTAAACGTGGTTAGTTAGATTTTAAGGGACGGTGATAACTCTAATCCTTCTTATTGCACAAGCCCTTGTATGTACGGTGATAGGGCAATGAAGTTCTTGTGTGAATGTATCAGTGCGCCGCGAGAAATGGAGCATAGGGATCGGCAGTGAAAAGGTAATTGTAAACAGGTTTCTGCACCATTACAATAGAAAACCAAGATTTGAGGGACGGGAGGATCCTAGGGACTTGAAGAGCGAATGATAAATTCTTCTTAATTCCAAATCTATAAGTCTAACAATGCTAACCAGATGTGGCAGTAAATCAGATCAAATCCAACCCAAAGCTACTCCTAATACTCCAATAGAAATCTACTCCATCGTGTGCGCCTCCGGAATCGCAACCCAACGAGGACTATATCTGCTCGTTGAGCGCCATTGAGCACCAAACCAGTACAGAACAAAGGGAAACACACTCATGATACCAGAGATTATGCCAAAGATGCTAAAGGTCCAGGCACCACCCAAATTGGTAAGCATGTCAAGGATGAAGAGTGGCACGATGCCTGCACAGGCCAGTCGGAAGCATGCGGCTGTGGTGAGTCCAGAGAGAGTTCCAGCTGGTGGATATGCATCGAAAAGATAAGAGATGAATGAGATGAGAACCATGGCATTGCCCCAAACATAAGCTGCTGTGCCAGAAATCGGAGCGAGGTAATGAATACTGGGGGTTGCAGTGAAAGCGACCCAGAACAGAGAGCCAGCTACCAGGAACGCTCCAAACATGGCTGGAATGAGACGCTTCTCAATGGCTTCCATGCCCTGCTTGGCTCGACTGGAGAACAAAGACTCTATCAAACAAGAAGTGAGAAGGGCGAGTATGACTCCGACAATAGCCGAGACGAATGCTAGACCAGCCTGCGTAACTCCAAAGCCATAGGTAGCACCTAGCGCAGCGGGTACAGAAACGAACCACTGGAAGACTACTGCAAAGTTCAGGCCGAGATATAGTGAGATGACGATGACGAGAGGCTCTGTGAAGAGCATCTTGACTGGTGTAAGAACGGTGATGTGAGTCATTTCAGCAAGGGTGACTCCGCTTTGGGCGCAGGGTAGTCTGATGCCACTCTTGTTGTAACGAATGCGGGTTCGCAGGATCTCTCGTCCGTATGTCTCGGGCATGAATGATGCAAAGGCAAGAGCTGCAGTGGCAAAGATGAGAGTGACCCAAGAGAGCCAAGCTGGGCCTTTAGCTGCGAAGACGAATCCACCAATAATAGGACCTGTAGACAAAGGTTAGTCATTTCACAAATGATAGTTTGCAAAAAAAGAAGCATACCGGCAGCGGCTCCAAGATACGAAGCAAGAGTCAAGAAGGAATAATATGTCACCGTCTTCTCAGCAGACCAGACATCAGCAAAGGTGCCTTCAATCAAGACGACGCATGGACCACCGAAGAGACCGGCCAAGAATCGAAAAGCCAGCAATGTCGAGATGTTGGTTGCAAGACCGATTATAATCACGCAGAGACAGAAGAGAGGAAAGCTGGTGAAATAGATGGGTCGTCGGCCGTATCGTTCAGCGAGATGAGGAGTGTAGATGGGTGCGAAAAAGACACCAAAGAATGGCATTGTGAAGCCAAGGACTGCGACGCGCTGAGAAACGCCAAATGCCTCTGGGATAGCGCTCAAGGCTGCTGTGTACGTCGTTGTTCCGTACAAACTGTTGAAGTCAGTACCTATCGATGACGGTGTGGTATCAGAGTAACTTACATGACAAACACAAAAAAGAATGAACAAGCCGACGTGTAGGCTTTCTTGAGAAATGACCAGCTCATTGGGCTATCCGGATCAGTGGGCAACAAGTTATGTCCTCCAGAACCTGGATTGGATTTGATGCATGGCGCATGTTCATCGTCAGGTGTATGTCGGCCGTCCATGTTGTCTGCATGGGACGCCATGTCAAAAGTCGACATGTTCGGCATTGGTTCAAAGGTCGTCATATTAGAAGGGGTATCGTAAGCCGTCATATTGTGGTTTGCGTCAGAGTCGTTCATGTTGGAAGCCGCCGTTGTAAAAGACTGTAAAAGGAAAAGTAGAGAAATATCTAAGAAGAGTCGAGCTTGCTTGAGATGTTGAAGTGATGTTGTGATATGGTATTGAGACGTACATGTCAAGAGTTCCTCATATATAGACTACGGTCTTGGACCCCAATGTTGATGCTTCATCAATTTTCCCTATCAAAATGCGTCAACGCTTCCATGGCCCTGTCGCGAGGCGCAGCGAACCCCATTTCAATCGGCCTGTTGTAATCAAGAGAATAAAGTTGCTAATTCGCTTTGATCAACAGCCTGAATGAAATCATGTCTGCCAAATAATCAGAATTACTGAATGCGGTAAAGATGCTGACCTTGACTCCGCAGGGCTGAAAAGCTTAGCGCTGACACTGAGGCTTGTTTTGATTGCTTGTTTCGAGTTCAACAATCAGAATTGCCTAATCCAGTAATTTGCTTAGTTTCTGAAGGATCGAAGAGATAAACGAAAAAAGCGTAATCGGCGAATCCCCAGCCGAAGAGCATGAGAAATCCGAGTCTAAGATCGGCACTTGTGTCTGAAACAAACATTGACTTCAGGCACAGCCTTGTGAGACCCAGAATCCCGTCGCGACTGCAGCTTTCCGCCCGCTATCAACGGGTTACGCCCAGATCCTAGGTGACACAAGGTTCTAATTTACACTAGACGGCGCCTCTGCAGTCGCTCAACAATCTAAAAATATCTCGGCAAAAAGCATAGAGCAACAAATACAAGTAATTTTGAAGGCAACATCATGGTACAACACTGCTCTAAGAACGGTGCGTGGATGCACCTGAAACGGTCAAGCACTATGTAATGAAACATGTGACAACCAGATAATTGCACTAAAGTGCGCATGAGATTGAAGTTCAAGAGACCTTGTATTGGTAAGATGATATGGCTGAAGCGAGACCAATTTATGTGAGGTGGATCGCATCAGATAAGGGAAATGAAGCTACGATAAGCTGGAACAGAAAGTTTGGGTTATCGATCTCGCGGCAAAACGGTTTACCAGTGGTAGGATACTATCTAACATAAATGTCGGAATTGACATTCACTCAAAGCTTTCACCAGTCTCGAGGCAGTTTTTGTACCAAAGACAAAACAACATAAATAAAATCACTACTGAAGGGAAATAAATACATTCTTTCTGCCATATGTCCATTCCCTGCGATGTTTCCCCATCTCCGACAAGTAATCATGCGAAATAGGCTGAGAGAGCAACAAGACTCAGAATACCAGCAACCATGGCAGGCTGGCTCGTGGGACAGCGCGATCCTCCATTCATTTCATCCTTCTTCATACCATCTTTCTTATCGTCATCCTTCGTATCCTTCTCATCGGTCGAATCCGAGGAGCCGCCATCAGAGCTCAGCATGGCCTGGCCAAAATTGGCGTCAAACTTCTCGCACCAAAGCCCAACGTATGAGAAGTCCTTCGCAGTATAGCCTGCATCAAGCTTGACCGTGATATCCGTCTTGGATGAGGTATCGCTGATGCGTTCTTTGTTGATACGGAAGCCAGATGAGAGGTCTTTGGTCTTGGATCCCCACCAGTAGAGGGCAGGTGCAGAGGCGTCTTTGAGTTCGTAGTCGGAGATCTTGAGTTCTGTGTTGCTAACAACTTCGACGGTTCCGCCGAGGCCAGCGTCGAGCGAGGAGAGGGTACCCGAGTCGCCCGTCTTGGCGGCCATGACTGCCGAGACGAAGAGGAGAGTGATCAAGTTGAAAGTCATTGTGTAGGAGAACGAAGTTGAGTATTGGTTCGAGAATTAACTTGGGAAAAAGAGTAGATGGGTAGTAATAGAATGGTTTGTGATTATCGAGTGATGATACAACTGGTTCGAGCAGGTTGTCTCGATCTTCTTATACAAATGAGTCTCATAGCCAAGTTTCTCGAAGTGGCAATTCAGATGATAAAACAAAAAGACCCCAAACACATATTATCTATCCCCTTGGCTGTAAAGGTTAAATGTTTCACAGCCCCTTGCCTAATTTTACCATAAAATTAAGCTTGTTTCCATCCGCATTTCCTAAATAGGAAATTCTGATTAGCGATAGTGGTTAAACCAGCCAGCGCCCGCACCTCCAAGCATAGCCTCGACGCCACGTCAGGGTAAGCATCAGAACATTGATCAATCAACATTGTTTCTTGTCGACTGTGCTAAAAAGTACTAATGTCTCAGCCTCGATTTCTAATGTGACATTTTGGAATCTAAAAAGTCTTATTTATGTTAGTGGTAACTCTGATCAATCATCAGTTGCAATAGTGCCTGTGCACTGCCGTGTTTTGGACTATGTCGAATTGTTTATCCAGATATTTATTATCCGCCTTCTCCACGACACATTCCAGTACTAAATCATTCAGTACTTCTTTTATTTTTTAATAACAGAATATTCATACGGTCCAAAAATGACTGACCCTGTTATCATCGATCGCTACACTGCTGCAAGAGCTTACTTTGGCGCTGTCATTGGCCTCATACTGCTAGAGTCCCTCCTCCCTTTCAGCATCTACGCTTTCCAGAAGTACAACAAATGTGAGTAATTTTATGCCTACTGCTTGACTCGTTCTAATTCATCAAGATCGTCGACAAGACCGAAACGTGTTGCACTGGGGCGTTACTGTCTGGCTTCACAAGCTACACAGTCTCCCACTTCCTCTTCCGTACTTGGACTGGCGCGTCACCGATGCAGCTCGCTTCACAGCTTTCCTCGTCCTCAACCTGATCTTCGGCATACAGTCCAACGAGTTTACGGCCGATTACACTCTATATGGCTGGCTAGCAATCGCCAATGCTGGCCTCGCTCTGCTCATGGCTTCACGAAATAACCTGTTCGCAACTCTTCTTCGCATACCTAGCCCAGTACTTCTTCAATATCATCGTTGGATCGGCCTTGCAACCGTTTCGCATACGACAGCCCATGTATCATTCAACATTCAGCATTACATCGAGACGAAACAGGTTACGACCAGCTTCAAAAACCACCGGATTCAGGTGGGCCTGATGGCATGGATTGCCTTGGCGATCCTCTTCCTGACGGCTTTACCAATCGTTCGACGACGTTTCTTCGAAGTCTTCTACTACACTCATGCGCTGTTCTTTGTTTTCATCGTCGGGGCACTGATTCATGCGGCCCATGGGCCGGAATTTATGCTACCGGGACTTTTGCTTTGGGGCGCAGATCGCGCGATTCGGTTCGCATATAACTTCCGTCGCATCCAGGTGCAGAGTGTTGAGAACTTTGAGGGCAACGTCACGAAGTTCAAGGTCAAAGGTCTGCAGACGCGCAGCCCCGGACAAGTTATCTGGCTTCAAATTCCGAGGGTATCACTTGTGAATTGGCATCCATTCACTGTTGCAAGTGCACCCAATGATCCTGAAAAGATGGCAACAATCGCTGTCCGTGGTCTTGGAGGTTTCACAAAGGCTGTACAGTATGCTGACTGCAGCGACAATGGGGACCAGCGCGGATGCGCTTCCTTGGATTCCGACAGCATGACGGCTCATCCACTCAAGATGCGCCTAGATGGTCCGTACGGTGTTGGGTCAGTATCATGGGGCTTGCTACCTATGACTGTTCTCGTCGCAGGTGGCATTGGAATTACACCAGGTATTAGCATTGCGTCTCACGTCATCAAGCAAGCAAGTACCGTTCCAGGGAGAAATTCGATGGCTCACGTTCATCTTCTCTGGGTTGTCAAAGACGCTCAACATATCCAGTGGTTTGCCGAGGAACTCACTGCACTTGCTAAGGCATGTGCAATGCCAGATTCGCCAGCAACGCTAGACATATCTATCTTTGTTACTGGTGGAGCACGCAGTGCTATGCAAATGGATGACGGGTCTCAAGAAATGCACGACATCAACTCCCCGCAACCTTGGTCTACTCATCTGGGACGACCAGATCTAAGGCACTGGTTCAGACAGCTCAAGTCTAAACATCTCGGTATGGATGCAGCGGTGAACTTGTGTGGTCCAAGGCAGCTTCTCGACAAGGCTAGAGCTGCTGCATGTGGGGTTTCTGATAGAGAAGGGCTTTTCTTTGTGCAAGAGGAAGTGTTTGAGCTGTAGAATATTCGTCAATTTCTATGTATCTATGGACTGAGTATGTTTATATCTGAGTTCACTAGGGTCTTATTTATGTATTTGCTAAATTAGCATAAAACTAGTCTAATTTTATGATGTTATTATCCTCAACTCCTCAAATAATGGCCTAAACTTATGACGGTCTCGTCTAAACTGGTGCGTTGTTGCGGATGAACACTGGTTTGGTCGATCAATCACATCGTATCGGCTAGAAAGACCCACTTTCTTATCTTATCTCTAGCAACGAATCTCTCAGCGATCCAAGCACTGCAAATTTGGCGACAGAGCAGTAGCGGAAGCCTCAACACCAACGCCACACCAAACCCTCCAACAAAAGCATATCATGATGGTTACAGAAATGGCAAAAAGAACATTCGGAAGGCAATGGGATTTTGCTCCCGCCTGGGCTTGAACCAGAGACCTTCGCATTACCAGACACTCTGATTGAAGTATTAGTACGACGCTCTAACCAACTGAGCTACGGAAGCCGTCCGAATGCGTTGGAAGCCGAGATGCACATTCCGGCTCAGGATTCTCGAACGACGAGGAGGTGAGCGCTTTCTTAATGACTTAGTGCTTCTTGGGGCTCGTTTCATCTCAGTAATTTGCGAGGTATCTCATAGAAACTTGCAGCTAAAGCATGCGAGGCCGGGTCATAGCCTCTGAGAGTTAGTTAGACGTTAGTGATGTCCTCCAAATCCGCGAATAGCCTCATTTGCATCAGCAGTGCCAAACCTCAAACGCCAGAAGAAAAAGTTTCATTAAATTTCGGTCGTAACGTCTCATAGCTCACGTCGCATACTGTAGGTCGTCTCGACTCTGACCTATGACTCCTCTCCGCTTTAAAGTTAAAAGTCCTCTGTTATCAAGAAATAAAAGAAACGTTAGTCCAGTTGGTCGTCACCCGTGCTAACCCTATCTTTGCTAATCCTAATCAACTTTCAAGATCTTCCCAGTACCACGAACCCCAGTATTTGCCCTGGCAGATATCGTCAACTTGAGACGTCAGGGTCTCATCAGCCCAGTGCAGAAAGACGGCACAGTATTCATCCGCAAGCGGCGCATTATCAGCGATTTTGGGCTCTACACCTCGGAGCCTGTTTTGACACAAATCCCGATGCATTCCGTTCCTTTCTCGATCAACGCATCTCCAAAGCCATCCTCAAGCACACCGGTTTCACGGAAGAGAAAGCAGAAGAGATCTGGCACTAATTTGAGATCTGGCCAGTTATCGATTTCCCAGATAAGATTAAAGATGCATTTTTGGAATACGCTTTAGAGTTCATCGATGACTCCCTGGGTTCCAAGGGGAAAGACGATGAAGGTTGGAGATGTGCGATAGATGCTTGGGACTTGGGCAAGAGCTTCCAAGAATATATGCTAGACCCTTATCTCGCGTGTTTTCGTGGATATTATGTTAGCTATTATATCAAAGACTTCTTGACAGCGCGTGTTGAAGGACTCATTAATTTGCGCAAGGTGTCTTCTGAGCGTACTAGTCATGTACAAGACATGGTGATGCACCATCCCATATAATAGAGGCAGTTACTCTGGGAACTGCATTCATCCACCGGCCTAAGGTAACATCAATACTTATCTCTTCGTTGCGGACTCACAACACTTGTCACTTCTTGGCGATCCATCCACTACCAGCACATTGGCCTTCTACTGGTCCATCAGCCTATAGCCTTCAACAACTACGACTAAGTTTGCCATGGGGCTTTTTACCCATTTGGAGAATCAGCCGGGTCTCACTCACAGCTAGATATATATTCAACAAGTTAAAATATGCATCCTGTATTAGAGTATTCCTGAGCAGTGTAAATCAATTGACCTAGCAATACGTCCATTCATGCCCTTCATCCTCCCAACTCTGCAAGCCAAGACATCTCAAACTCTGCATCCTACTGTCCATCAAACACCAAAAGACTCTGAACAGCCACTCTTCCAAAACCATTCTCTCGCAATTTCTCGCGGCCACGATGAACAGGAAGCTCAGCCACAACCATAACGCTGATATCCTCTGCCTGAACACCGGCCTTGCTCAGTAGCTTGAGCACTGCCACAAGGGTCTCTCCGGTTGCAAGAACATCATCCACTACAAGGACTGAATCGCCTGTGCGAATGGCATTGGCATCCATCTCAAATCTACCCTTGTCTGTTGCATTGGGGATGCGAGACGATATGTGTGACGGGCATCTATTAACAGAAACCTTTGGCGGAGGGAGCTTGTTTCCTTTTCCAATCAAGATCAGGGGAAGATTCATTGACATTGCGAACGATGAGGCGAAGATATACCCACTAGCTTCGCAGGTAATGATAGCATTCACATTATCCGATTCGCCGGAGAAGTGGCGCTTCATTAGCGAGATGCACACACCAAGTCCGACCTTTTGTTGGGCAATGTTCAGCACGTGGCGGAACTCAATGTCTTGTCGTGGAAAGTCTTGAACTGAGGTTACCATGCCCGCCAAAGACTGGAGGCGGTCGCTCATGAAAGGAATAAGACGACGATTGGCAAATGCAATAGAGGCGTCGTCTCCGTCCAGTTCGTTGTCAAAAGTGAAGCTTGGCAAGTAGTTTGTATCTGCAAACTTTGACTTTTCACCGCCAACTTCTGGATTGACATCGGTTCCCCATCGACGAAGACTCTGCTTGGCCCCGCTCACTTGAACACGGACGTCAAGAAGCCTAGCGCCACAAACGAGGTGCGATAACGTTGCAACAGGAGCTTCTTCTCTCATGCCAGTGATGAACAACACGTCCACATCATCCCCGTTCAAGACTTCAAGAAAATGCTCCTCTGCTAGTCGAGGGAATGTCTTTAGCTGATGCTCGTAGAAATCTTTGACTGACTTTCGATGCTTCTCTTTGTACGCGCGATCACTGAGCAGACGATTAAAATCAGCATCTTTTGCCGCTGCGTATTGTCTCTTGGTCACCTCACTGATGCTGTCCACTCGGCTGCTGTAACCGTGTGCTTTGAGGACATTGACCCAGATCCCAGCGCAGTAGTCCTTCCCAGCGCCATGCTCGCCGGTGACAAGGACAATAAGCTTCTGTGGCAGATCGCTTGGCGTCAGAGGACAAGCGTACGCGAGGACATTGTTGGGATCAAGTTTTTGCTTGAGCTGGATCAGTCGCCGGCGGTTGGGGCCAAAGGCTTTGGTAGCCAACAGTTTGTCTCGGGGATCAGGTCCAAGATCCGCACCGTAAACGCCTTGACACATTGGTAGAAGCTCGTGGACTACCTGGTAGACCCATCGAACAACAGCATCAGCAGTGGGAGTTCCATCCTCATCTCGAAGCCAGACGCCAGTAATGACGCAAGCCAAATCCCAATCTCGACAACCGAAAGCACTAGCACCTGAAGCTTGACGTCTGACGGCCTCGCCACCGTTTAGCAGGTGGAAATAGCAATATGGAGTGGGACATTCCTTCAAGGCAGCAACAAGGACCTTCGTGGCGTCTGTCTTGTCTATGTCCTTGAGAAAAACACATCTTTTAAAGGAAGATGTCTTGCCGCCTCCGTGCCCTCCATGCATCTTCGATACATACATCTCAGTGTCAAATAGCTCAACAGCATTAACGATCCTGGGGGGTTTTTTCGACCTGGAGCTGGTGCTCGAAGCGAACATTTCTTTCCATGGGGCACATCTAAAGGAAGCGGCGCCGAGATGCATCTGTCCACCATCATGGTACAGATAGACATCAGTAGAGCAGTCATGTCTAAGCCGGTTAAAGGGGCCACTACCAAACGTGGTGAGCATTCCTTTAGCATGACTGTCATCCCGGAGTCGAAAAATACTATCGTCGATTGAGAAGAGTTGAGCCGTTTCAGCCTTGAAGGTAACGCTGATGACAATACCGAAATTTGTACCAGCTCCCTTCAGGGCCCACAGTAGTCCCCCTTCATCTTCGGGACGAATGGCATCCGGCGGTTGAAGTTGTTCAGGAACGTGGCCGATGAGGAAAACCTGGCCGGTGCTTACACTGACCATGACGGCACCAAGGATAGCGTCGCAGGCAAGGCCATATAATCTAGCCAGGTGCCCAATGCCGCCCTGGAGCCAGAGCCCTGCACCAACACTCGGTCGAGATCCCAGAGGCACTGTCACGCCTGCGGTCATGGCTTCACGGATGATGTCTCCCGTCTTGCATCCTGCTTCAGCAACGACCCAGCAGTACGTTTCTGCATCTCGAGGCGGATCGACAACATGGACTTTGTTGAAGGCACTCATGTCGACTGAAACGATGCTGGGCCAAAGACAATGACCGCTGTGACCACCGCCCAAAATTGCCAAGCTTGTTTTGTTCCGCAAGGCCCATTGGACACATTCTTGAACCTGGCTGATATCCACCGGTCGGACGATAGCAACAGGGTTGTTAAGTTGTGCCTCTCGGTTCTTGACTTCATAGGGCTTGCGTCCCGACGGTACTTGGGTGGTCAACTCTCGTAAATTGGTTGCATGTCGGGTCAAGGCTACCATGAGTTCAGGTGAGCTGAAAACCAGATGACCTGGATATTTCTTGTCGCGGCCAGCCAGTTCACGGCATATTCTTCGCCAGTCCGGCTGAACGGTCTCGCGTGGGGTTCTGTCTCTCACAGTGGATCCGACGATGAAGGGGGCGAATCGATCGATGGCTTCGTCCTCGTCTTTGACGACTATAGCGCCGATGGGATAGATAGCGGAGCGGTGACAGACCAAATTAAGGAGAATGGGAGAGTCGTTGCGGTGGAACATAATGACCATCCCGTCGTCTGGTTCTTCAACCAGGAGCTTGATGGAGTTTGTGATGATCTCTTCCTTGCGGTTCATTCCATACAGACTATGGCAGAATAGAATGACGTTGTACATGTCACCCTGGCAGTGCCATAGTCTGAAAGGTTTGCGATGAAGGGTCGATGCTTTCAATGAAGGGAATGGGCTCTCGTCATCGGTGAGTGATAGCCATTGATCGAGACTCTTGGCGTAGAGTTTGGAGGGTTCGAAGGCAGTATAGTTCGTAATTTTCTTCCTCAGAAAGGCTGGTAGATATCCAAGCACGCTTTTCGGGCCTGGGCCAATCTCGAGGACTGAGAGTTCGTTTCGAGTTAAAGAGGAAAGCAGTTGGGACAACTGAGGAATAATGAAGTCTTGATACGTCTTCCAGCCTGCGTCTCGGACGAAGGAGTCGAAGCCATCTCTGTACTGTTCTGAAGACAACGGAATGGTGGGTGTTTTGTCCTTGATTTGCTCTTTGAGAGCCTTTTTCAAGACGTTCAGCGTCGCCATGGCGATCTTTTCGAGAGTGTGTCCGTTGGGCTGGATTGAAGCTGGGAGTCTCCAGAGTGTTGGGCAACGGTATGGTGTTGGGCAACGGTATGGTGTTGGGAAGAACAGAGTACCTCTCAATATTATCTATCTATTGTCATCTTTGACGTGGTGGGCCTCCTTTGTACAACGACTGATGCCTGATCATTTCGTTTGTCTTTGGATGTTTGGTCAAACCGGGCTTATTGACATTTCTGGCAAACGCCGGTTGTTTTCGGGTAATTGAAGCAAAGCCAACGGCAAAGTATCGCCTCCGTCCTGTCAAGCGCCTTGCAGCAGGTTTTGTGTAACAAAGCAAACACCATCTTGGCTTTCGCTTTCAATTGACTACAACGGGTGGGTGGGCAATAAAAACAACAAGACTGAGTCTTCAATGAGTCACATATACACATACAAACAACTAGGCTAGGTCTATATAGGTTGGGATAATGGAAAACGGCAAAAAAAGAAAGCCTCGCAAACGCTCGCAATCGAATATAGGAACAGCCCGATGCGGGGGTCGAACCCGCAACCTTGAGATCGCGTACTCGTAAGAGTCTCACGCTCTACCGATTGAGCTAACCGGGCGTGGCTCTTATTGGATGGAAGGGCTTGCATTATTTCGCCTTGTGAAGATTCCACTGTTGTGCATAGAGTTATGCAGTGATGCAAGTTGTCCACTGCATAACAGCAGTACGTCTGTAATCTCAAGCATCACCGCCCATCATCGTGAAACAAAGCTGGTGTCTCCATCGTGCGCTTGAACCAGAGCTTGTGTTTGCTCGTTTGCGGTCAAGCGGACTTTGATTGATG
Source organism: Fusarium burgessii (assembly GCA_002980515.1). Taxonomy (NCBI): domain Eukaryota; kingdom Fungi; phylum Ascomycota; class Sordariomycetes; order Hypocreales; family Nectriaceae; genus Fusarium; species Fusarium burgessii. The sequence continues at coordinate 4,529 of PVQA01001279.1, read as the reverse complement.
TCATGATGCTCTAGGTAGAAGCGACACCTTGTGAAACGTTCCGCTGCGATTGTGTTGGCTTGATGAAGATACAGTGCCAGGTTCGCTGTTGGAGCAGCACGTACGTTAACAGAGCGGAGAGCGGGGTCGGGGAAGTCTCCGGATGTTTAGGCACGTGCTACCTGATCGTGCTCGCGTCGCGTCAATCACGCGTTAAATAGAATAAGAATTGCTATTTTTAGCTCTTGCTCCATGGAAATCCTCCCAGCATTATGATGGACAATGTTAATTCTATTAAACCCAACTTGATTCTACATTGTCGTAATCAATTCAACAAACACAACTCATAAGAAATGACCTGCTTAGAGTTAGCTAACGTGAACTGCTTTTAAAATCACATGCCGAATTAAATTTATGCAACACCCATTCCCATCGGTTACTTGACGGCGAGGTTTGAGCTCGACTTCCAACGATTCATCTCCAGGGTAGGCAAAGTCCTTCATATCCGATGTCAGATACGTCATTGGTCTGGTTATCTTTATCTTATCTTATCTCAGCCGTATCTTATCCCGCATTGCGTCGAAATCCGTCGTGATGCTTTGCAAATATCGCTTCATGAGCCAGTGAGCGTTATCACACTCAACCTATGACAATCGCATGCGTTATTTGTTCTGATAGTTCCGTTTGAAGGCCTGCATCTAGAAAAAAAAGATGTGATGACTATCAAACAGCGTAATACAAACATGTAGAATGAGACGGCCTGCCGCAAACTGCATCCTTCAATTTAGACATTTTACCTAAAATTAGTGTCATAACTAGTAAATATTTATGTTTGTTCCTCAAACTAGGAGGTCCTTCAGAAACTCAGCCAAGAGATCTTCCCGCCATATGCTATAGTGCGTTTCCTCCTGATACTCTTTGTAAACCGACTTCGGTAGTCTTTTCGCCATGTATTGTCCCATCTCTGGTGATGTATTCTCATCGGCTGACCCGTACCATAATTTGATGCTTTCGTAGTCAATATCTTCGATCTCAAAACCCCATGGTTCAGTGTTGAGCTTCATCTCAAGACCATGGCCTGCGCCTCCTTGGGCATAGACTTGCCTAAACACCTCGACGGCGGACCGAAAGGCGCTTGGCTTCTCAAGAACCTCTTGGTCTTTTCGTGCGAAACCTTTGATCTGCTCTCTCCAAATATCCTCCATTTTGGTTGGATCAGCATCTTGTGCCGCAGCAAGGAATATGCTCTCCATGTACTCGACAAACTCCTCATTCTGGTCTTTCCAGACCATCATAAGCTTTTGAACCAATTCGCTCTGACCAGCCTGACCTGCTTCCCAAGGTCCAACGCCAGCGCATATGCCCACTGCTAGTAGCTCCTCTCTGGGCAAAGCTCGTGCGCAAGCGAGAGTATATCCAGTACCTCCACTAGTTCCAATGATGCGATACTCGGAAAGTCCGAGATGCTGAATCAAAACTTTTAGATCGCCTGGATAGTCCAAGACCTTGCGGTGCGGATAAAATGTGGAATGACCGATACCCGGACGATCTGGGGCAATCCACCGCACGCGTAGCCGCTTCGCGAGAGGATCTTCGAATCTGGATAGTGTGACTCCCGAATCAGGAGTTCTATGTATATAAATCACTGGAGTTCCTGCAGGGTCACCAAATTCATGGTAACCGAGACGCCTGCCATCAGGCAAATCGATAACCTTGCCCGCTGCAGTTGAGATGGATCTGCATGATGTTATCGATGGCTTGGGTATGGATCTGGTGGCGGAAGAGACGCGTTTGCTGGGGACGCGAGTTTTCGCGACAGAGCAGAATTGACGAGACGCCACCTGGAATAAAAGTGAATTCATCGCTTTGGTATTTAAATAATCTCCATGCGAATGTCTTGGGGAAGCATGTTGCTTTTGTCGAAGAGTAATGGACTTGGCTTGTACGGTGATAATGCTGACCCGACAAATTACGTGGTTGAGCGTAAGCCTCACATCTTAGACTGAGGTTTTCAACTGCTTATCAACTCAGCCTCTTAGAGACCTCTTATTTTTAACTCAACGATTATGATCTTTGAGTGATTTGCTCTCGCGATTTGACTACGGGTATCTTTGGCCGAGACCTAATAACCGGATGGCCCAAGAGCCGGCGCCCTGGAACTTGGAAGGTATAGATCATACCATAGAGCGATCTATGCAGACATGTGTGTATATAAAATTATTAAGGTACTGAAACGAGTGTAAGCTGATAGCAATGCTGTAATCTTTCAATCTGGAGGTTCTTGAGTCCAAAGGGAAGAGTAGCCCACGTTCCATCACAAAATCCATCCTAGATAGCTGCAATCTCTTTCTTCAAATCCTCAACATCAAAGTGCGAGATGACAGTAGACCACGGATTGCTCTCATCAGAATTTCCCACCTTCTCCAAGTGCTTAGTGCGATGGACAACACCCAGGAGAGCATGCCAGTCCGAGATATTGGTATCCATGTATGGTGGAAGACCGACGAAAGGATTTCCAGGCTCAGCCTTCTCGAGAACCTTTCTCGCATGCTCCAATTCAGGAACCAATGTGATGTTACTTCCCATCCAGGAATGCAGCCCATGCACTACGCTCTCAAGCGCACCCACGACCCAAGCGTGATGAGGACTGGAAGCTTCACCAGCAATGATAACATCGCCGGATGGCTGAATGACTCTGTTCCACATAGAACTGAACTGTTGTGGCCTGAAGAAAGCAAAAGCACCAGCGGTGTTTTCATCCTCAGTCCAACTCCAGGCGTGATGCTCAACATAGCTCTTCTTGATAAGCCCGTACAACTTTTCTTCGCTAATGTTGGCGTTCCTATGCAAGATGGCGAGATCGCGCAACATTAGTTCTTTGAGCACTTGTTCCTCTCGGAGTTTTTGATGTTGGTCTTTGCTTGTAGATATAAGAGATCCAATACGATCCGAGTCCTGCTGCCAAGTGTAAGAGCACAGAAGGACAGCTGACTTGGTCTTGGGGTCGTAGATGTTGTACGATGGATAGACACAGGTTCGAAGAGGGAGGTCAGAGTGTCCCAAGCCGGCCTCACGAATGTTGAAGTCTCCAAGATCGTGAATCCACCATGCGTGGTCAAACTTGATGGCCACCTTGCATGATGTACCATAGCCTAGTGAGCGGATAGCTTGCTTGACGGGGTATCTCAGACCCGCCTGGCGCGTGTCCATGCGGCCCAAGCATCCAAGGGTGGTGGTAGCTATGACAGCATTGTACTCATGTTCTTCGAGAACATCTCCCTTGATAACATCGAGCTGCACCTTCAACTTATCGGTAGCTTTGATACGGCCAACTGGAGACTCATACTTGGGCTTGTGTTTGAGATTCTCCTCCATTCTCTTAGCGAGCTGTTGGGCGCCACCAAGGACACAGAACCACTTGGTGTCATCACTGTACTCAAAGTCAAGAGACTCAAGAACAGTCTCACTGTGTGCTTGATCGTACCAATCCGTTCCACTACCGAGATGTTAGTGAGAGCTGTGATAAATGTGTGCCGACCTACCCGTTGAAAGTTTCGAGCCACTCGATAGTATAATAGTTGTATGGTGGCGGTGTAATATCGATCTGGACCTCCGGATGTGCACTGAAATAATTAGTATTTACAGGTTCAGATTGGAACTTGGGAAAACTTACGTTCCCAAGTATTGTCGGGTGCTGTAAGCGTCGTATTTCATCATTAAATCCCAACCCTCGTTGCCAGGAGGGGTCTGTTCAGCATCCCTTTTCATAGCATCACGGATGTGTTTGATGTTAGCTTTCACAACCCCATCAGGGCCGATTTTGAGTAGCCTAGGCGAGGTCACTCAATTAGCTGATGGTTCTCTAATGCCATATTGGAGCACTTACTCAGGAGGGATGGACTTCCCATCATCAAGCTGGAAGGGATCATCAGTGACAGAAGTTGCCTTGACATCGTTATAGGTTGCACCCCAGACGTTGATGTTGTTGTAACACCAAGGATTAGTGTTGGAGGCATCTGGTGTCATGTAGTATGGAATGAGAGAACCATCGGGGGCGTCAGGGTTATTCTTCAAGTCTGTTTTTTCCATCTTCAATCTCTTGAAGAGCTCAAAGGTACTAGGGATGTGAGCGATCAAGCCACTTACTTCCAACGGATGAGATGGCTTACCGCTTCATGACAGGGTTATCGGGGAATCTCATCGCTCCAACATCGTAGTAGTCATGAGTATCTCGTGCGCCGCCAAAGTTGTAAGTGAACAGACGACCTCCAACTCTATCTCGACCAGCAGCTTCATGAATTTGATATTCAAACCTGAGAGGGATACACTTTCTCTCCATCTCATGATTGAGATAGTCAAGGACCATTCCAGAGAACAAGCCAGCTGCTCCAGCGCCAATGACACCGATCTTGAGAACACGAGTCTCTTGGAGTTCATGATGATGAGGGGCGGAGGACTTCTTGGGGGCAGGGGCACGGGGAAGTTCAGCGCCCTCGTGGATGAAAGGAAGGGAGCCTAACTCGGCGGAATCATTGTGCTGAAGAATGGCA